>JAECMU010236725.1:33016-43729 GCA_016106625.1 Dracogyra subfuscus | reverse complement strand
ATCATTCATGAATATGCAGAAATCCTGAGGGGCTCGGTGGTACAGCACTCGCTTGATGCGTGGTCGGTCTGGGATCGATCCTCTTCCGTGGGCCCATTGGGCTATTTCTCGTCACAGCCAGTGCATCACGACTGGTATATCAAAGGCTGTGGTATGTGCTATCCTGATGTGGGATGGTGCATATAAAAGATCCCTTGCTGCTAATCAGAAAGAGTAGCTCATGAAGTGACGATGGCGGGTTTCCTCTCTCAATATCTGTGTGGTCCTTAACCAAATAACTAATTAAAATGTGTTGTGTGCATTGTTAAATAAAACATTTATTTCTTTCTTTTTTGCAGAAATTCTAAAATTAAATAGACATTTTTGAAACATGATTTGTTTGTATTCTGGATGCCTTTAAAATATTTGGTTGCATTTCTCCATCCCAAACTGTAAAAAAATACTGTACATAATTAGTTTTGCTGTAAATTGATTTTGGTACAGTTCAGGTATTATTATTATTTATCCTTTGAATATTATTATTATTTATCCTTTGAATACCACACATCCATAATAAACAGACCTATATCATCTTGATACACAAATAGTTTCATATTCATTTATTGATGTAATCTCTTTATCCAAGATTTGGGAATCCATCTAACAATGTACTTGGTAGATGTAGGATTAATAATGAACTGAACTTGTTAGTGATGTTAAATATATTTCCCATATTACATGTATATATGTCTACAAAGAAAGAAAGAAATGTTTTATTTATGACACACTCAACACATTTTACTTATGGTTATATGGAGTCAGACATATGTTTAAGTACCACACAGATATTGGGAGAGGAAACCTGCTGTCGCCACTTCATGGGCCACTATATATGTCTACAAGGACATTATATATAAAAAAAAATATATACAAATGACCTCATATGACTTCTTAATTTAAGCATGGTATTGCAGGACTTCTAGAATTTTTTTAAATCCACTAGCCATGGGATTAGTGATTTTTAAAATTTACCAGCCACAATTAAGAATTCACTAGCCCCACTGTACGTTTTACAATTAGTAATAGTAATAATCGGATATGCCACCTAAAGAAGGAGACCGAGCTTAAAACACTAACATTGGAAGATGGGTTGGGGTCAGGATATATTTACAAAATAGACTTATCTGCAACCTTTGACAAATTGTTTTTCACTGGCCATCGGGCATGGCAATAGTAGTTATTTACTAGCCCAACACTGATTTTCACTTTAGCTATGCTGCCATAGAAGCAAGAAACACTGGCATTTGCTGTTTGTCCGTCATCTATTTTGCTTAAATATTAGTGAGCAGTTCATCATCTAGCATTTGATTCATACAGTTTTTACCCATATTTCTATTATGGAATACATAACTAGAAGAAAAACTAAAATAGAATGAGTCCCCATCTCAGTGACGAAATGCAATGAAATAAATATACAGAAATGTATTGATCAAAAGTCTTATGTTTATTCAGCAGTGTAGGTGAAAATATGGTGGAACGACTGTTAAGGGTCGGGTTTCAAAATGTTCAATAATATAGATTGACAATATTAGCCCGCCTTTAGTGGTGACATTGCAGCTGGCTTTGCTCTTATCATTTCCTAATATGGCTTATCAGTGTTGGGATAGAACATTCGTGCCGGTAAAGTGACTAGCTCGGTGTTTGTCTTGTTTTTGCAGACCACGCCACAGAACTGCGTCTGGCACAGGAAAAACTCAATGAGATACAGACTACATATGCTGCGCAGAAATCTGAAGTAAGTCATTTTATTTTTTGAAAATCATCGTACATTTATTTTAAAGCAGTAGAAAATGTTGGTAAAAGTTTTAAAATCTTGAGCATTTTTGTTATAAAATTATAAACATTTATGGTCGAATTTAAAAACCTCTTTTTGTGAAATGCAGTTGTTGAAGCATTGTAAATGTAGCCAAGACACATGTAAGTTTAAAAAAGCTTTGTAAATTCGGTTCATAATTTTAAAGTGGCTTATGCAATATCTAGGCAAACCAGATGGGTGTCTATAGCACAAAATTCTGGGCAAGTCATGGGAATTACTAATATTAATTAACATTAGCAAGGAGTGCACATCTGAAAGCTCTAAAACCCTTGTACTGGCTGATACCATATGACTTGAAAGTTGTACTGTGAAGAAATTAACACTGTAATACCCATAAATGGTTTTCAATAGTGTCATGTATCAGAAGTAGTTATTTGATAGCTTTGATATGGTAGAACCATGTCACGACCTAAAGGTGGCAATGTAGACCAACTGAATTTGTGTTAACCAGCAAACTATTATAAACCAAGTCACTGTGTTTTGTAACATTATATCTGGTGCTTTTTTTCTCCCCTACAGTGTGAATTATAATGTGAGATTTTTTATAAAAATACAAATGTTTTTAATGCTAAATTCTTTTTTCTGGTTTTGCATTTTCAAGCATTGAATTTGTGTTTGTTTTTTCAGGATTTTGCCATAGTCATAAACATGATTTAATGTAGATTTTTTGGAATTCTGTCTCATAATCTTATACTTCCAACCCAAAATCTGTGTTTTTTGAAAGCACAGAATTGTGCTAAATTTGCAGCCTATCATTCCATGATTTGCTTTTTAACTGCTGATCAACTACTGTTACTGACTGACTTCTAAATTTGTTTAGACATTGTCAGAGGTTTCCATACCATACTTTTCGAGAGCATCATAATTAACATTGTTTTAAAAGTCATCAGTTAACCAAAATGCATTCACTAGACTGGTTTTTGCATTTCATGACCACTTCAGAAACCCATCAGATCATTCATGCATATTAGCATTGCTGGCTGTCACTGAACACAAGAGCCGATTTAGTAGCAGACAAAGTTAAACCATTTACCAGGGTTTTATACCGTAAGACAAACATAATATACTTAGGGATCAATGTGCTCTGGTGTTAAACAATATACTAAGGTAGCTGTTTATATTCTCGGATGTCACCAAATATTGTTTAACAAGCAGAAATTCTGTGTGTGTGTGTGTGAGAGAGAGAGAGAGAGAGAGAGAGAGAGAGAGAGAGAGAGAGAGAGAGAGAGAGAGAGAGAGAGAGAGAGAGTGTGTGTGTGTGTATGAATGAGAGGTAGTAGTGTACATATAAAAAATCAATAAAATATGGTAATAAATGTGCTCAGCTGTAATTTAAGCACAAAATATGGTAATAATTAGTGCATAGTGTTTATGCAGAACTGATAGAAATATTTTTAATATACTTCCAACATAAACAGATATTATTACATGAGTGTGAATGCAATACACAATTTATCGAATGAGTTTATTCCCTGAGCAAGAGTGAGGGCAATTATACAATTCTCATAAAAGTTACATAAATGTCGTATGGCAATCATGCAAGTATGATAATCTATTTATTATCTACAACTGTAATTTACTAAAAATCAATTACAACCCTTGGAATTTAGAAAAGAAAATGCTAAAGAAATGGTTTGCTTTATGTAAAATACACCTTGCTATAGCAGTTGTATCGTTAAAGGGTGGGACATGGCTCAGTGGTAAAACATTCACTTGATGTGCAGTCCGTCTACTGTTCGAACTAAAATGTTAACAACTACAACAAATTACTCTCCTACCTTTAATTACCGTTAAATTTCTCCCAAATTTCGTCCATACACAAATTGTGAAAAAACCCATTACAGTGACACATCTTTTACATATGACACTGTAATGTTGTCGCCAGTATCGACTTTAGTGGTGGTGTGAAACAAAACAAACTGTAACTTTGTATGTTAAATACCTGTATATCTTTACAGTAATAGTAGATTTTTATGGACAGGATGAGAACACATTTGACTAAAGTGTAATATAACTAATTTAAATGTTTTAATTGTTGGTTTCAGTGTGAGAGACTCAAGAAGATTAGTCATCAGTATGAAGAAAATGCTGAGTCGGCTGAGCTGCAGATCAATGCCATATCACGTGAATACCGCATGTTACTTGAGGAAAAAGAGGTACACTTCAGTATTAACATATCACGACTTCCTAAAATGTTTACACAATGGTTATTCTGTTGATTAATCAATCATTCTCATATGCATTCTGTCCTCTTAATCGGTTATGGTGGAGTGGATGTGATGACTCAAAACTAGAGATTTATTTATTGAATGTCATGCTAAATTAAGCGAACATTTTAAGGATGAAAAGTTGTAACTGAGAAATTGCCTTATGTGTTGGAAAGATGCATACTTGGACCACCAACTCATACTAACACTTTAACAAATGAAAAATGCATAATTTTAGCGCTAATAATGGTTTTTTGATTATTCCTGTTAACTGGAGGCAGCCATTTTCTTTTATTTTTGAGACATATGGTACAGCTAGTTTGGGGCAAAGTGACGTCAGCTCCTGATCAACTTCTGTATTTACAGTGTAAACAGAAGCAGTAATTTTCTACACGGTGCTTATCTTTGATCAATCTGTAAAACAACTAAAATGACGTGATAATGTAATAAACTATTTAACTAAATATATTTCAGATTGCATTAACGGAACAAAATGGGGTTGTTGTATTTTTCTCTGTTAAATAATCTGAAGGAAAAATGTACACTATTGTGTATTTGAGCAAAAATGACAACCCACAATACCCAAGTGATAATTTTCTTTTCTTTGGGACTTTGTAACTGGTCAATTCTGTGGTTTTAGATAGCAAGGTCTACTTAATCAGTAGTTTTACAGAACTATTTACAGAAATAAACCATGTTCATTTCCATTTTAGCGGTGAAAGGTAATATTACCCAATACGGGTATATATGTTTGTGTCTAGACAGCGTCAGTTAATTGGCTCATCTAGTTACCAGTCAAATACACACCTGTCAATCAGGAATCACAGGTAGAGAATAGACCAATTAACTAAGAAAACACTCTGTATATCATTTCAATACTTAGGTTAATGCATGGACCAAACATGGTATAATTATTTTGACTTGTTGTGTTTCTCTAGTTATAAGACTTATTCTTAACGTTACGCGTTAAGTATTACATAACCACTGGCTCGCCAGAGGAATTGGAATGGAACAAAATGGCTGCACCCATTATATCTAATAGTCGTCACATTTAACCGTTTTATTAATTAAATATGATGATATACTTGTTGATATTAAGCAATGATGTGTGCATTATATATTAATGAATATGCATACCAGTCCAAAAGCCTTGATCAAGCATTCCTTTTACTCTAGCCCACCCATGTAATTGCAGCACTGTATGCATATACTTACACTGTATTATGTCACAGCTAAGTATAGTTCTATCCATAGAACTTAGAAGTTAATAATATCCCATAAAAATAATTCACATGGAATCAGTTTGCTATACATTGTTTTCTCTGTAGCATATCAAAAGGTGTTGTTTAACATTTAAAAAACAGGGACTATACTTTAAAATGTTAAATCTGGTAACCAACAAGTATTTCACAAAGAAGAAAAACTAATATTAAAACTCAACCCATTGTAAACCTGAATTTGCCTCAAAACAAGATATTTTTATGGTTCTTTTTTTAAATATCAGTACAAAACATAACCTGTTAAAATCAGATACCTCATAAATCCTAAAACCCAGTGGTAAAGCGATTGCTTGATGTGCGGTCAGTCTGGACTATTTCTTGTTCCAGCCAGTGCACCATGACTGGTATATCAAAGGCTGTGGTATGTACTACCTGTCTGTGGGATGGTACATATAAAAGATCCCTTGCTGCTAATCGAAAAAGAATAGCCCATGAAGTGGCAACAGCAGGTTTCCTTTCTCAATATCTGTGTAGTCCTTAACCATATGTCTGACGCCATATGACCGTAAATAAAATGTGTTGAATGTATCGTTAAATAAAACATTTCTTTCTTTCGTAAAATCTGTATTTTTATTTGGTCCCATATGTGTCCAGTTTAGATGGGTTTCAATGTATTATTATATATTTTTTCAATGTTCATACTGCTAACCAACAAGTATTTCACTTAGTAGATAAAAACACAATGTAATAACCATAGGAGAATATAGTTTGTCCCTATATCCATACAGTGGTACAGAAATAGGGGCATCAATTTCAGTGAACACACGGTTAGATTTTGCTTCTGGCGTTTTTAATGGTACATCTAAGTATGTTTACATATATATAAAAAATAAAGAGTTAGCTGAAAGGGCCTAGGCAAACATAGGAGTTTAAATAACCTGTGGAATGGTGGTGTCAGTGCCTCCACTGCAGTCAGAGTGACTTTCCCAGCATTGTGTGCTAACTGGCCTCCTTCAGACATAAGATCATTATACAGCCCCACAAACTGTTTGATAAGCACTTGTGTTCGCATATCCTAGCCTTTTTTTATCTGGCTCTATTTCCTGTGGTTAAAGATTGACCTGTTCCACATAGATATATTTCAAATTTGAAATTGTGTATTGCTGGTGGATAAAACCAGTTTGAAAATAGAAATATATATCTGTATGTTATGAATTGTTAATAATGTTTTATTTAATGTCAATGGCTAACTACACCCAGGGAAATAATTGAACAAAATATCTGTCCGCTAGCTGTACTATCAGTCCTATGTATGGTTGAAATCTAATAGGTTGTAAATTTACAGGGTGTATGTAACTGAAATTAATTTAAATTATAGAATGATAACCATGCTCCCTTTTTGACAGGTTCACTATTTTTCCTGTCAGTTACTCAATAAGGCAAATGCAAAGAAAAAGTGTTAGTAAAAATTGAGTGTCACAAAGATAATTGTTGGAATAAAACTTAAAAGGTCTTTCAATTTATGAAAAAAACTTTCGTCACTACAAATATACTGAATAAAATATTGACTGCCTATCTACTCCAAATTAACACACCAAATTCCAATACACTAATTTAACAGAAACAAAACTATTTGAAAAAACCCGCACCAACATAAAGATGAAGGTGAACGTTGACCTACAGTGTTAAAAATGTTTCACCTCTGGTGTTAAAGGAATATATTCTTTGTATATTTGCTTGACTACAGTAAAAAATAACTTACTTGAACAGTTTTGATAAAATAATGTATGAGTCCTGGTTCAAACATTTATAAATAATATTTTGAAAAACAAAAGTATTTAACTACTTAAATAAATAACACCACTGAACCAGACCGCACTGCAATTGTTTTCATGTTTGTTTGAGGTGGGGGGGGGGGGGGGGGGGGTACCCCACATTCCTGAAAATTAAACTTCTCTATTTAAACCTTTTATCCAAACTCCAACATTTTCTAACTTAGTTGTGCAGTACAGTTACTTTGAATAATTGTTTGTTTCTTTGTTATTTATAAAGTGTACATCTTTCAATTATTTTGTTATGTTTTGGGTTATTTTAGAAAGAAATTAAAGAGTTGAAAAGACGTCATCATGAAATGCTGGAAGAGCAAGCTAAAGCGGCAGTTTTAACATCTTCAGACACCGTTGAACTGTCGCTCACTCACAGTGCATCATCTCCCCTTATCAGTAGCAACAAAGACACGGGTAAGTGCTTGTTAGAGATTAATTCATGAGCAAAATTTATGAAACTTGTTGCAAAATAGAAATATTCTGTGGCAGGAAACGTTTGATTCACTAATGTGTCACAAATCAAGACACATCGTTGCACAATTCTAAAAAAAATCCTATTAATCAGTAACCACGGCTAATCACAATTTTGAGAACAAATGTCTTGAGTGGGAATAACATTTGGTGAAAACTGAACTTATCAATGAGTTTCATAAATTTTATACAGCATTCATGATCATACTTTTATATTTATGTGTATTATGTATATTATGTCTGTTTTTTATGATACAAAAATCATCATGTGAACCATTAACAGGGCTCGTACAGAATTTGTCACCAACAGAAATTTTGAGCCTGCATACAACCAGTTTTTCAAATGTGACTTTTACAGCAAATAAACATGACTCCACCATAATTTAGCTGTATGTAGACACATTTTAAATGTACAAATGTTATATACTGGCAAATAATTTCCACCATCGTTCGAGAGCTGTGGTTATGTTCAAGCCATGATAAGAACAACAAAATGTATAACACATACCACCCACAGAGATTTACTGATCAAATAAAACTGCAAAAACAGTTTGGGGTTTATATCTGAAAATCAACTTTTAATGAGAATTTCATTTCTCGTTATTTCATGCAATTAAATTATATGATTTCATTTTTATTCTTTATTATCAAATTTGCTTTTATCTTGATCAGTAAATGTAGTTGCTAGTCAATTTTAGAATATTCACATTCTTTCAAAAGCTTTTACTGTGCAGTTTTTAGTTTTATCTTAGATATGGGTACAAAGTCCATGGATGGGGTCGTGACCTCAACCTATGATGATTAACTACAGCTTATCCTGCCTAGCAACCTTGTGCACAATTTGGGCAAACAGTCAACATTGTTTCACATTGGTACCATCTCCAGTATGTTACCAGCAAGGCGTTTTCACTTGACATATCTTATTTACGTAGAAACGCATGCAAATTACCACCGCTATTTAGCACAGCTTGTTCCTGTACAATATGGTTGTCATGACACTTCCGACATTTAACATTGTAGGTATGTCTATTTTAGGTCAGATAAGAAAACTTCATTTCTGTATTGGGCCATGCTTGCTAGTAGGGTAATTTCAGCCTAGTCCTGACATGACAAGAATTTCAATTTGATGGATATTTTCATTCTTTTTTTTCTGTTTTTTTCTTTTTTTTCTTCTTTCTTTCTCTTTTTCTTTGTTGAGGGGTGTGTTTGTTTTTTGGTGGTGGTGCATACCTCTACTTTACATATTACTGAGTGAAAAGAATCATCTTTTCTTCTTTCTGGATTTCATCATTCATTAAATTTCAAGTAGTAAATGGTCCCCTTTTTACCTCTATATCACATTTAGTGGGATTTAGTTCAGTCGGTAGAGCACTCACCTGAGGCACTTTGGTTGTGGCATCGAACCTCATTGGTGGACCAGTTGGCTTTTCCCCAGTCCCAGCCAGTGCCCTGCTGGTACACCAAAGGGCTTGCTGTTCTAGCTGTGGGAAAGTCCATATAAAAGATCTATTGCTACTAATGGAAAAATAACCATTCCAAATTAGGCACCAGAATTACCTCACGAAAATTGCTCAGCCCTTTATTTTGTTTACTTAATCCTATGCCATGGATTTTGGTCAGGGTACGGCCCTGCCCCGCCTGATACCTACCTGAGTCAGGCTGCTGGTACTCCTTTGCACCTACCAGTGTAGGCAGTTCCTGCTCCCTTTTCCTGTCCTGGACATAGGAGCCAGCTTGATCTGACACTTGCTGCACCCATGACAGGTGTGCACTACAACAGCTTGCTCTGAATATGCACATTAAACTCTATGACCTGACTTAATGGGAAAATGGATTGGGTTTTCTCTGAAAAGTTTGACATTCAGTAATTAATTTTTCAGTGCACTCAAGTGGTGTTGATAAACAAAAACACTTTTAACAGAAATGTTTAAAGCCATTCTGTTACTGAATGTAATAGATATTTGTTATGTTTTGTCCACTATCATAAATGCTTGGCCTTTCTTCCATTTATTTCAAATTTCTATTTTCATACACCTACATGTAGTTTTCAATTTTCACTGTTCATTACTATGCGACTTCAGAGATCCAAGAAATGCCACTTCTAGATTGGCTAGATCATTGCATGATATCAGGTGTAAGTAAAAGTTCTAGAACAAGACTTGCATATTTGGCAGTCTGGGAATTGTCAGCTGGATGTTTTGTGCAAATATTTGTTGATTTTGGGGCGGGATTTAGCTCATTCGGTTGAGTGCTCGCGTGATGTGCTTGCATCGCAGGGTCGAGCCACCTCAGATCCTTTCAAATGATTGGGTTTTTTCTCATTCCAACCAGTGCATCACAGCTGGTCAATGGCCATGATATGGGGAAGTGTATATAAAAGATCCTTTGCTGAATTAAGAAACATTTAGTGGGTTTGATAATTACCTGTCAGAATTACGAAATGTTTGATATTCAATAGCTCAATGTGCTCTAGTGGTGTCATTATGCAAAACAAACGTTTGTTGACTTTTGCCAGTGGCTGTTATTTACAAAAAAATTTAAGGAATAAGCTGGTCATTTGGTGCTGTTATGTTTTAATGGGTTCAGTAGTTTTTCTGTCAAAAATATTTTGTATTTCTATGAGAAATTGTAAAAAATAGAGAGCAAAATGAATTAAAAAATATTCAGCCATTTTCGTTTACTTTATCTGAAATACAGCAATTCTTAATTCTTTCTCATTGAATCAGACGTGTTTGCCAAAGGGTATCATTTCCCCTACATACCACTTTAAGTATTGCCTTTCCACATAATGCATAACGCTACTGGTTGTTGGCGAATGGACATGCAACGTCAATATTGGCCTGACAGTGTATAATTTAGGCAGCTAGTCATTGTAGAACACATTCTGATCAATTGTTAAATACAAAAAGGGCAAGTTGTGTGATCAGCTACATGTGATAAAAATAAAGGTGCAATATAGTCGCATATACTCAAGCTGTTGGTAGGTATGAAGTGGTTTAACATACTGACATCCAGTTAGGGTTCAAACAAGCTTGTTGTAGGTACAAACTCTTGACATGGTGAGAAAGAGTGTGTGTGGTGTGTGTGTGTGTGTGTGTGTGTGGAATGACATACTGGTACACATGTTTTAATAA
>JAECMU010236725.1:0-32862 GCA_016106625.1 Dracogyra subfuscus | reverse complement strand
ATACTGGTACACATGTTTTAATAATAGTCTTAAACTTTTAAAGTCTAATCTGTCTGTGTGTGGCCTCATTAAGGTCCTTACATTGCAGAGCTGATAAGATGGGTACCTAGTATCTTGTCTCGAAAACTCCTTAAAGTCTGTAAATATGTAAGGCACTTAAATGCTGTGCAGAAATAGAGATCTTAAAAAACTGGATTGATCCAAACAGGGGCTAATCAGACTAGGTCAGAGACTACATATGTAAATGTGAACAGCTATACGAATCATTGACCAAGTCAACTAAAATTAGCTGGGACATTATGTGGAAGTAGGTAATGTTGCTAAAAAAGAATCACCCTGGCTGTTGAAATGAGAAGTATTTTAGCATTTGGTCAGTACAAGTTCAGACATGTATGTAATGGCAATGTCCAGATTGAGAATGCTCAATCAGTTATCAGTCACCTTAAAGAGTCCACTTCTGATTTTTCCTTATGGGCCTTGGTTGTGGTGTAGTTAAGCCATCTGACATAAGGCTGGTAGGTACTGGGTTTGCAGCCCATTACTGGCTTCAATGACTCATTGGGCAAGTGTACGAACACTACACCCATTTCTCTCTCACTAACCAATAACAGTTAATAACTAACCCATTGTCTTGGACAGACAGCCCATATAGCTGAGGTGTGTGTGCCTAGGACTTGCAGGCTTCAACCTTAATTGGATATAAGTACGAAAATTAGTTGAGTGAATTAGCTGTATAGAGGTTGCCACATTACATAGTTAAGTTTTGTGAACAGATGTGTCAAACATTATTTTATAAAATAAATGTATTACTCATTGTAAAATTAAGTGGAATAATGATATCTGGCTTAGGTCATGTGCCAAGTGACATTCTGATGGATTGCGTGGGTGGGATGTAGCCCTGTTGGTGGACTCATTGGGCTATTTCTTGTTCCAGCTATTGCACCATGACTGGTATACCAAAGTGCTACTCTGTTCATGGAATACTGCATATAATATTCCTTGATTTTAATTGGAAAGTTTGGCAGGTTTTCTCTATATTTATATGTCAGAATTACAAAATGTTTGACATCCAGTAGTTTATGACTTTGCTTTTCTCTGTCACTGTAATCAATGATGTTATCATTCAGCCATTGTTTGTATTGTTTGTAACAGTTTGTTTGTTTGTATTAAACAGTGGTTGAATGGATAAAATTTAAAATCTGGTTTGTACTGCCAGTTGAAGACTAAATAGTCAGTTTATGTTTTTCTATCAATGCATTCTTAAGATAAACTATTTATTAGTGTGGTAGAACTTTTCTGCCATTTGCTCGATGTTCATACAAGTGTAACCCTTTTTCACAAAACTGGTTTGTGTAATTATGATCTTAAATTACTACCAGCAGTTTTACTATTAATAATTATAATCAATACTGAATGGTTAAAGCATATATTATATATGAACTTGAAAACAACCAATCAATGTAGTAGTATTTAGAAATTCAAGCCAGTTATTAAAACTAAAAATAACAGTCTATTAATTGAAAAACTTGAATGTTTAATTGCTATAATTATTGATTTAAATTACTGTATGCAGAATGGCCACCTGCCCATAACTAAACTCTAGATAAGGCTGGTAGGTATTGGTATTATTACACTGTATGTGATGTGTGACTAATTATTAGCAAAACCATGTACAGCATGAATACACATCCTGTGTTGGGCTTCACTTCTTGAATAATTCAAATTATTAATATTCAGAATCTGTCTGAACTTTTGAGTTCAACAATATGTATCCAAAAATTAAATACTGAATTATTTTAATTAAATAATTTATCTTACATTATATTGTTATTACTGTACACAAACCCCCCCCCCCCCCCACACACACACACACACATATGCCTTTGGTTTTAACTTTTGTAATAACAAGAATATAATATGATTTGAAATATATATTAAAAAAATATATATATTTCTTCTTTAAAACCATTTTGTTGTTCAGTAGGTATTATATGTGGCTAGTAAAGTTATTACTAAAAATTATGTGTGTCATTTGCCATGTTAAGTATATAGACCCAAACTGTGGTGCTTTCAACCAGCCCTTGTTAGCTCTGATAACGAAAGGCAATAAATCAACAGTAAGTCAACAGTAACACCTGCATTTTCACAGTCTTCAGACCTGAGGTGGTTATAGTTAAATTGGTGTATGTGTAATATAAATTTATAAGACAATACTTTATTTGTAATGACGATAAATTCCACAAACAGAATTAATGTAGTTTATGTTAATCACTAATTATGTTGGTAAACATAGAAATGGCTCGAATATTTTGTATAATTGATATATTTTG
The DNA here is from genome assembly GCA_016106625.1 of Dracogyra subfuscus. Lineage (NCBI taxonomy): Eukaryota > Metazoa > Mollusca > Gastropoda > Neomphalida > Peltospiridae > Dracogyra > Dracogyra subfuscus. The sequence continues at coordinate 30,532 of JAECMU010236725.1, read as the reverse complement.
GAAGTTAAACTGAACATTTTCAGTTGTATGTAGAGTAAAATTTATGAAACATGACTGTAATTATTAAATGTTAAACATGACTGTAATTATTGCTCTTCCTGTATTTGAATATAACCCATAAATATACTCCTGCTTGAACTAGTTTATTCTACTTCCTAGTGTTTAAAAGTAGTCCATCTGTTACTTCATGTTTTGGATCAATAACTGTGATATAAATCTCACACAATTGTGTGGGTTTTTTTTTACAAATGGATTAGTAAAAAAATACTGTAAACATGAGTATATAATTATATATATAATGGGACAGTTAAATTTCCAAAGCCTGTGCTGTGGACATCATATTAGTTTTTAAAACATATTATATGTTGTATGTATATGTGTACATAAAATTAATATCCAGAGATAAAATATGATATGCATACATGTACATAAAATTAATGTTATATATGGCTGAATTTAACAAAGTAACTTCTGTGGACATTAAGTCCATTTTCAAATGTAAAATCCTGAATGGATATAATAGAGTATGTTTGCAAGTCGCTTGGTCGGTTTAATTAATTTACAAAAATGGCTCTTTTGTAGTCTGAACATGAATGGTGAATGTAAGCCTGTGTTGCCCGTTCATGTCCCCAGTTATAGGTAATATATTCGCACACTACCAGTGTAATGTGATGCCTGGGCTGTATATCACTCCTTAACAATTCTTGTTTAATCTGGCTGTTTGTTCAACCCCAAAATTGTTTGAGCTCTTTTTAAATGATGATGTTTGCCTACCCTGAAACTTGTCAAATCAAAGATTGCAGACAATTTCTGTGGCCAAAATTTACTGGTCTCATATCAGGGGTTTGTTTGACATTATTGATGCATCTAGTATGACCTGGCACAGGCCGTAGTGCCCTTATCTAAGGTGTGGATAGAGACGGACTACAACTACTAGTAAAGGTGATTTATGTCCCTCAAGCTGCTGCTTTAATGGTTTAACACAGACCGGATATAAATGATGAAATAGTTCCACTCCAGGGTGAGTACTGCAATAATTAATATTGATCAAAGTACTAGTAGTCAGGGATGTAATTTTTTTCAACTTTTTATTTAATTTTGGGTTGGGTGGGTAGGGGATTATAAAAAACAAGATTAAATTAATTTTTTTAGAAGCGACTTTGATCAGAAATTCTGAAAATGTATCTATATTTAAGTATCATAGGACATTCAGTTTTTTTTGTTTTTTGTTTTTTTTAATCAATTTCAGCATTTTTATATAACAGTTTTTACAAAGCAGACTGATGTTCATCTAAAATACAGAAAATTACCTATTTTAAGTATCGTATTTTGTTCAGGGTTTTTTATTGAGCATTTCAGTTTGTATTTCAAAATGTACTTGCTACTTGTGTAATATACATTGTGTAGGTGTCTGAATAGAAACATGACGCAATGAAGTTGAACTGAATTAATATATGCCGAGTCATACGCTCTTGACCTAACCAAACAAATGTGAGGAACAAACCACGGAATCATAAACTTCTGACAAAATTTCATATGACTGAAAATAATTTATTTGTCGAGATATTTAATGGAACCAGGATAAGAGTTTTTGCTGTGGGTACAGCCAGTCAGTATTTGCAGTGTGATTAATCATGGTGTGACATATGAATAGAACTGCTCACTTCAGTGTGGGTAGTGAGCACATGTGTGCGTGTTTGTGTGGATACCCATGAGCTTGGCAACAAGCACTTTCCCGCCTAAACTGTCCTCTTAGTCTTATCAGCCACCTAGTCAGTGCTCTTATCTTCTACCTGGGAGCAAAGTCCAAGGAAACATTAGTACATGTACTTGTTGAGTTTAAAAAAAAATTGTATTTGTGAACTTAAGAGTTTAGTTTCAGTAAGACTTTGTATTTCCATATTACAGTAAAACTTGTCTTATTAAGGTGTCCTCCATTAAAAAATATAAAGCAGACCTAGCCAGTAAGAAGTAGGCACATACACACATTCATGCACACATGTGCACACATACACCTATCTAAAAGTCTGAAGAAAAAAAAAAGTGGAATATTAAAAATGGATAGTTGTTACAAGAGGTACCTATTATTTGTGTTGGGGGGGGGGGGCAGTTTCTATCTTTTTTTACATTACATTAAAAAATACAAAGCATACCTAGCCAGTAAGAAGTATGCATATACACATATTCACACACACATGAATGCATGCATGTGTGCATGCACACACACACACATGCTCACACATACACACGTGCACTCACAAACATACATACATACACCTATCTATAAATCTCAAAGAAAAATGTGGAATATTAAAAATGTATAGTTGTTACAAGAGGTACCTGTTTTTTTGTGGCTTTTTTTTTTTTTTTTTACAGTTGAATAAAAAGTTCTCCCAACATATTTAAAAGATCATTTTGTGAAAGATGTGAATTGGTACTATACATACTATGTACATGTATCAAATCCCAGAGTATTGTGCATCTGTCTCAGTTCGGACATCTTTTAACTGCTGTAACTAGATGCTCTTTTCATTCTGTCATAGTAAATCAAAGAATAAAAAAACAAACAAAGTATGCATTACAACTGGTGTATTTTATAGGAAACCCATTGAGAGGTACACTCGTGCTATTATTTATGCATATTACAATGGGGTCATAAGAGTTCACTGCAGGTCTACAAAAAGCTGATTATAATGCACGGCATCACACCATCCAATGATCAGGTAAGACTGCAGTCTTTTATCAATGACTGTGTATCACATGCTCGAGTGTTTACTCTAAAGAAACTATAGGGTGTGGTTCACTGATAATATTACCCAAATCAACCGGCTGGGCTTGCACGTAGGTTGGGTCACCTTGCTATACATTTAGCATCCGGCTTGGGTTTACAGGGTATTTTTAGGTATTGTTGGGAACTCCTTGCCCTACTACCTGTTTTATGAAAAGGCCAGGATTTAGTGTGACTGCCTTGGTGCAGGTAATTGTCCAACTTCAGTGATCCATCTTGGCCTAAATAGACAGTTGCTTGGTGATACTTATTAAGTCATTATTTTGCAATATGGCCTTCTGATTTATTGAAAGGTAAGTGAGCATTTCATCCTGCATTAGTTATTTGCAAAATGTATATACATATAATAATTAGGACATCACTAAAGTTGGCTTATATCCAGCTATTGTGTAATAATTTATTATTATTTAAAAACAAATTGAAACTGATTAAAGTGATAGCCTCCAGTGTTTAAATACCACAACATATGTTTCACTGTTAAGAGCTGTTTTTGATCACTGAAATTAGACATTAGTTGCATTTCATTGTTTAGATTATCCATTTCCATACATCCAAAGTTTTTCTCATTATCCTGGTGTTTACAGAAAGAAAGAAAGAAATTCTTTATTTAACAACTCACTCAACACATTTTATTTACGGTTATATGGCGTCAGACATATGGTTAAGGACCACACAGATTTTGAGAGGAAACCCACTGTTGCCACTTCATGGGCTACTCTTTCTGATTAGCAGCAAGGGTTCTTTTATTTGCGCTTCCCACAGGCAGGATAGCACAAACCATGGCCTTTGTTGAACCAGTTATGAATCACTGGTCAGTGCAAGTGGTTTACACCTACCCAGTGAGCCTTGCAGAGCACTCACTCAGGGTTTGGAGTCAGTATGCCATGAAGGAAGAAAAGGAAATGTTTTATTATTGGTTATATCATATCAGTTAGTACCACAAAATGCATTTCTTTATAATTTAAAAAATGCACATACCTTTGAGAAGTAATGGGTATGGTAAAGAGCTATAGTCTATTATTCGAGGGTATTTCAACATTACACTTGTGATTGACTCAATTGTAGCTCTATAGAGGTGTGTTATAGGTTTGTAGATTGATTCAGTTGTAGCTCTATAGAGGTGTGTTATAGGTTTGTAGATTAACTACCTAAACTTAGTGTCCATTTTAACGTGTTGAAATGAAACTATGCAGCTTTAAACTTCAAAATAACAGTCCTTTGGATTTGCAATGATGATGACTGATTTTTAAAATTTGCTTGAAAATAAAGTATTTGGTTAATGTAGCAATATTTAATGTAGCAATGTTTACAATAACTTTATGAAAGGCATATGATTACTCGACATTTTAAAATTAACAGAATAAAATTACTATCAGACAATTTGTCATAAATATAATTTAAGTTATAAATAAACAAACAGTTCACCAAATTTGACTAATAGCAGATTGAACATTCTATTTAAGGTGCACAATTATATTGTTTTTAATATATTTTTATACTAGAATTTAAACCTAAAACAAAAACCCCACCTTACCAGGAACACACAAAATCAAGAAATAAGCAGAATTTGTACTTTCACTTTTGTGTTCTTTTTAAATTCCTGTATAAAATTAAGTTTTGAAATACAGGTTGTGGGCTATTACATGTCTTGTACCCATAATATTTAACAGTCCAATAAAGCTGGTAGGTATGTACAATGTATTTTTACTAAATAGTACATAGTGCTAATAATATGTGTGTTTGACTAAATCTGTGTTTTGCTCCCTGGGAAATTGATAGCTTCATGTGGTATTCCTGTCATGCCTCATTATACAGGATTCGTGTACATTGTAAATTAACAAAAGACTTCCGGTATGGCATAAAAAAAATATTCAGTATGTTTTCAGAATGAATCATAGGCTTATCTTGTTCTGTTCGGTCCCAGTATGTATTTTATCTGCATGACATATGATATTTTTCTGTCTGTTAAATATGGTAGTTTGTTTAGTGGTGTGAAAAGCTTGGGTATTAAACTCGGCAGTTATTAAGTCTGCAGGAAGTTTAGCAAACTAAAGTAATTCAATTAATTTTCATTTTGTTTAATGTTATTAAATTAAACCTGTTAATACTATAGTAAATCCTCAAAACTGGACTCTCTGTACACCAGAATTCCCTCAAAACCAAATGTTTTTCTCAGTCCTTTTTTGAGAACAGAATCTCTCCAAATCGGATATCCCTTAAAACCAAACTTTTTTACTTGGTATCCAGGGGTATCTGAGGGGTTTCACTGTGGTATCATAAAATAAATAATGAATCTTGTAATGACTTCAGTAACAGTGTCTTTTGAGTTTGTAAATTACAAAATGTCACAGTAAATTATGTAGGTATGATACTGGAAACGGTCAGTCCATTTGAAATGCCCTTTTTTAATGAATTTTGTTTTCTTTTTAATTCCTTTTAACCACTGTATACCAAATTGCCCTGAAAATGTATTTAAGCATCTTTGTATCAAAATTCTACAGACAGCATGCCTCTCCACAAGTTTTTAGCTTTCAGAGTATGATGGTGGGTTTTTTTTAATCCATGTTCATGGTCAGACTTTTAATGACATCATCAGTAAATAAATGCAGAGTATTTTTGGTGTATATATTCGACAATGATTACCTTTAGCTTTTAGAGTATGATGGTAGTTTTTAAATCCAAGGGCATGGTCAGACTTTTAATGACATCATCAGTGAATAAATGTAGAGAATTTTTGGTTTATACAGTGATTATCTTTTGATTTCAGGCTACGATGGTGGCTTTCAGATCCAAGATGACAGCTGGGAGTTCGGTGACAGCATCAGCCTGCAGCACGAGGTGAATCGACTGAGTCATGAAATACGCAGATTACAAGCGGAGTGCCAGCACTGGAGATCTGTAGCCAGTCAGCTGGTAGGTCTTGTCTTTGTTTTCTGTGCTAAGTATCGTCAGATCTGTGGTCAAGAAGCTTTGTAAATAGTAGTGTTGGGAAGGAAGGTGATGCTTTATTTAACTGCACACTCAACACATTTTTTATTTATATGGTGTCAGACATAAGTGGTTACGGAGAACACAGATATTGAGAATGGAAATCTTGTGTCACCACTTCATGGGCTATTCTTTTCGATTAGCAGCAAGGGATCTTTTATATGCACCATCCCACATACAGGATATCACATACCACAGCCTTTGGTATACCAGTCGTGGTGCAGTGGCTGGAACGAGAAATAGCCTAGTGGACCCACTGACGGGGATCGATCCCAAAACGACTGCACATCAAGTGAGCATTTATCACTGGGCTACGTCTCGCTTCCAGTAGTGTTGGGAATCAGTTGCAATTTCATCATCATTTATAATCGGTTTATACCAACCAATCAACTTTAGATTACACAATTGATTAAAATTATATAAGACGGATTTGACTAATGACGATGACTTATTGTGTTCACAAAGATCTAAACCCTACAGATGGATAATTTTACCTTTAACAACTATTTAAATTCTTTCTAGCCCAACATATTTACGACAATTCCATTATCTAAACTAAAGGAACAACCATTAACATTTTCTCATGCAATCAATTATGGATATTTTTATAATCAATCTTTAAATTGTTAGAGCCAAACCAATAAATGTTTTTATTAAAATCGATCATGCCACACTAACTACAAAAAATATTATTAATATTGAGTTTGGAATATGTTAACAATATTTAAAAAAAAATATATATATATATATAAATGTAACCAAAAAATACTGTGCTAAAAGTTATAGCAGTGATTGAATTAAAACAAAAGTAAGAGTACTTGTTTGAAGAGAGTGTACACGTGCACTTTTAATATTGACTTTAATCTTACAGTTTACGGTTACCTTTATGCTAAAGTTATATATGCTGTAATTCAAGGATATGGACATTTGTAGCAAGAGATTAAACATTACTGGTTGAAGTTGAGTGTTTAGTATTGTAGCAATATTTGTTTGATTTGTCATGATAGAGACTTTGTAGACATTGTTGTACATATCTTATTTGTTTATAAGTTTTAGTCATTAGCTTACCTTAAAAACAAAAACAACTTTATGTTTTAATATATTAAAGCAGGCTATTAAACATAACAATTTATATTGATGCAATTCAAACACACTACACTTGTTTTATATGGTAATGTAATACTAAGTATTCATAATTTGTTAGGCTTGTTAAATGTTTTAGCAGTGTTTGTAGCTATAGTCCAAGACATTTTTCTTTTTAGGTAGATTTATGTATTAAATGAAATTGTTACATTGTGTGACACTGCACTTTTGCTTTATCTTTATCCATTTGGCTTGCTTACACGTTTTTAGAGACACTTTAAAGTGTTTTAACATCCTATCTAGAAATAAAAATATATGAGTCAAAGCTACATCCGCCAAAATGATACCAAGTCTAACAGGTGATTAATTCATTGTTGCTGTTTATCAGAGTAAATATTAGGATCACTAGGAACAGGCAGAAAACTGGAATTACTTTTACAGTAGGTTATCAGCAGTGTGACAGATGGTATTAGTTACTTATCAGTTAAGCCAGCATTTCTGTATTGTCAGGTAAAGCTCATGAGAGATATTCTGAAAGGCATATCGGTATGATTATTCGCAAAGATTAATATAGATTTAAAAGTTTCCACAAAATTTTACATGTTTGTAATTACATCTAGTTCAGTAACATTTAGTGTTTATGTACTGGAATTTCTTTGAAAAGAGCCATTCTGTTGCAGTTTTGTCAAAATCAGTCATTGGTCACAGGCATTTTATTGAAAGTAAAATGAACGTTATGTAAAAAATAATTCTTTTTAATTAATCTGCACACATTACTCTTGATGAAATAGTATATCATAATTAGTATACCCTCTCATATAATAATTGTTTTAAAGTGTATTGATAGTACATTGCCAAATTAGCCAGTTGCTCATTTTTAATCAAAATACCAATATTTAGTTACATTGCATAACTACATTACAAAATCGCTCATTTGACTTAGAGGTTATCGTACAATGTAGCTGAAATGACAGAAATAATAGTTCTCCCATTAATTTTTATGAACTGCAGGATAAAGATAATAACTAGTTCAGTCTGAATGGGAAATTTTACTTAGCCAGCCTTACAGAATTTTCTATTCTTATCGTCACAGGATGAAGCTGATATTCTATGTGAGGACTAACTAAATATTCCCTATATATAGTAAAAAGAAAGAAAGAAATGTTTTATTTAATGGCGCACTCATCACATTTTATTTACGGTTATATGGCGTCAGACATATTGTTATTAAGGACCACACAGATTTTGAGAGGAAACCTGCTGTTGCCACTTCATGGGCTACTCTTTCCGATTAGCAGTAAGGGATCTTTTATTTGCACTTCCCACAGGCAGGATAGCACAAACCATGGCCTTTGTTGAACCAGTTATGAATCACTGGTCAGTGCAAGTGGTTTACGCCTACCCATTGAGCCTTGTGGAGCACTCACTCAGGGTTTGGAGTCTGTATCTGGATTAAAAAACCCATGCCTTGACTGGGATCCGAACCCAGTACCTACCAGCCTGTAGACCGATGGCCTAACCATGATGCCATCAAGGCCGGTCTATATATATTTTATTTTTTTTAAATAAATATACAGAAGTATGATTTTAAAGGCAATAAAACTTGTTATTTTGATTAATTAATACAGTAGAATCATTTATAATGTATTCAAGCACAATTGCTACCAGCAAATGTGAAAATTGTGCTTTGCTTTATTGGTTTATATGTTATAAATGATAATGTAGACTGCTGGTCTTTACCTGTGGTATTGATTGATTTGTTGACACATCATGCATTCATGCTATACTGAAACAGCTCAATGTGTAATCAGTGGAGGCATATAATTCTGTTATCAGCCTGTTCTTCCAGATGTAGTGGAGGTGGTCAGTTACTGATATCACAAATATGGCAACCATATATATAGAGAATAACTAATTAATGACGTAGAATATTGGTTTTATTTTGTGACGGTAAGAATAGGACATTTCTCATTCGGCCTGTACAGGATAAAGCCGACATTCTACGTCATTAACTGGTTATTGTCTTCATACTGCAGACCATAAAAATTAAGGGGAAAAGTTTTTTTGTTTTTTTTTCCAGCTACATTGATCTGTGACCTGCAGGTCAAATGAGCGATTTTGTAATGTAGTTAATTGTTTGACTTCATGTCAAAAGTAATAATCTGCTAGTTTATGACTTTTTTCTTTTTTTTAATCAGTATACATAATCAGTAGTTGCAGGATAAATGATATTTCAAGCTAAATTATATGTTTAAAAAAAATTGAGTTTATAAGCTAGTAGTAAATTAATTTATTTGGGTCTTCAGTTTTGTTTGTTGTTTTTTTTATTGTTTTTAATTGTGTGCACCTCTTTTGCAAACCCATTTCTTACAAAGCCAGCTTGCTACATTTTACATATATGCACTTTATTTTATTTATTTTTTCTTTGACAGTGCCAGATTATTACTTTTTAATTCTCTTTGGACCATTGTTTATTTTGCAGGGTCAGTCTGGAACAAATGATGAGCAGATTGAAAACAAAAATGACGAACTGCTTGAATTGCAAGCTACAGTTCAGGTAACATAGGTTATTAAAAAACCTTTTATAATCTAGGTCTCTATTATATCGGCCTCTATTCTATCGGCCTCTTTTGTCGCAGTATGGTAGTGTGGATTTTTGTGTGGGGTTTTTTTCCACACTGAACCATGTGTCACAGTGACCAGATGTTTCATACCTAACAGCAGCTGAATAGTATGTAGGTTCTTTGGTGTGTCGTTAACCAACCAGGTCTGTTCTTCAATACCGTAATTAGATCATTTATGATTTACAAATAAACCTATTTATGTGAAAAATATAATTAACTAAATCTATATTTATAATTTAAATTTAGTCTTTAATAGGTTCAGTTTTAATTTTATTGGTTGTTTGATGTTTCTGTTTATTTTATATTGTTTTTATTTTACTTATTCATCCAAATTTGTGTTTTTCTTAAGGGTCTGAAGAAACAGCTGTCGGAAGCACGTGACTACCAGCAGCATGAAGTGGCATCTCTTCAAGATGTTCACACTCAGAAGCTCTCTGCTCTCAAGAAGAAGCACAAGCAGGAGGTGGGAGAATACAAACAGCAGATAGCATACCTGGAGCAAGTAGTAAACGAGGGTTCGTATTATTTGAACTATCTTTTGAAAAATAGTACATATCAAGATTTAAATAATAAACTGTTTTCTGTTTACCAGTACTACGATATTTTCGATAATAATGTTATTGAGACTGGAAATATAGCCTATTTTTGCGTATAACCATTATTGGTATCAAAGCAATAAATGAGTAATTGTTAGTCTTATGTCTACTTGTATCTGTTACAGAGCATCTTCTCTACATAATGGTAATAGAATAACATTTATTGATCAATCAGTGGTTGGCATAAGGTTGAGAGAATGTCTTTCTAATTATAAAATACCCTCCAATCATTCTATGTGTTGTCAAAAATAGTAAAAGTATTTGGTTATTAAATAAAATTAACTTCTACTAGATTAGTTTTTAAATGGATGAAGTTGCTGGAAAATTACTCTGTGTGTGCATTTGTAACAAAGTGTTTGTTCTGTTTCAGGACGTGACAGTGATAGTATTAAAAATGGCCGATCTTCCAACCTTCCTGAAGCTGATCGTGCTGAACTTGATGATCACAACAATTTGGTGGAGAGTCTCAGACAAGAGTTATCTACCTTGCACAACAATCTTTCTGTGGTTACTAAAGAAAAAGATGAGGTAATCTTGTTAAATTAATGTTATTAGTTATAAATGTATAAGAAAACCTGTAATATTTGCCAATAAACTAGTTCTAAATGAACTAGTCATAAAGATCAAAATATAAATTTTTATATTGTGTGATAGTTAATTGTTGCTAGACTTTGTACTTGCATTTGATCTTCTTAGAGATGATAAAAGAATGATTATACTATTTAATAATTTTCAAATTTTTACTTGAAGGTTCTTGCAGCCAAGCAACATCTTGAGGGAGATTTACAGGAATTACGGACTGAATTTGAAAAGTTAAAAACAGACCGTGATGAATACCTCAAGAAGACTGAAGAGCTCGATGACTTGGTTTCACAACTTAAAGAAGATTTGACGAATACCACCATCACAGAAGATGTGCTCAAGGAAGAAATTGAAAGTAAGTGCAGTTATAGAATGTTCACTTCAAGCTTGGTGGTCAGTAGAGGGAGGGGATTGTAAAGTTAGGGTCTTGTCTTGGGCTAATTGCAGGTGTTTTTGGTTTTTTTGGAGGGGGTTCAATTTATCAGTATATTTTTGAAAATGTAATTAAATTAGGTTTAATATGGAACTAAAGTATATATTGTAATACCATTTAATTTAAACTTCTTTTGGTTATAGTGATGTGACATAGTTCAGTGGTAAAGCAGTCGCTTGATGCCAGTCAGTTTGGGATTGATCCATGTTGGTGGACCCATTGGGCTATTTTTCTGTTCCAGCCAGAGTACCACAACTGGTATATCAAAGGCCGTGTCTTGGATGGTGCATATAAAAGATCCTTTGCTGCATTGGGAAAAATGTAGCGGGTTTTCTTTGATGACTACTTGTCAGAATTAACAAATGTTTGACATCCAATACCCAAGGATTAATTAATCAGTGTGTTCCAGTGGGTTAAACAAAAGAAACACATTTGTTTTTTCTTTGGGTTATATTGATCAAACATACACAATAAGGTTGGACTTCAGTAACATACTGAATAATAAGTTGGTGTTTCTCAATCTCTTACAATCAAAGATACCACATAATGTGTTATTGTTATGTGCAGGGTCTTTATGTCATTACAACTTGATTTCCATGCTTAACTCCAGTTATGGTTCAAGCATACTCTCACACTTCAGCTATATGGGCTGTCTGAGTAGAACAGTCGGCTAGTTGTTAGTGGTTACTGAGAAAGAAATAGGTATAGCAGCCATACATCTTCCCATTACCGGCCTTGGTGGTGTCATGGATAAACCATCAGACATAATACTAGTAGGTACTGGCTTTGCACCCTGGTACCGGCTCCCACCCAGAGCAAGTTTAATGACTCAGTGGATAGGTGTAAGGCCATTACACAGACTTCTATCTTACTGACTACTAACAACTAACTCACTGTCCTCGACAGACAGTCCAGGTAACCGGTGTGTGTGCCCATGACACCAAGCTTGAACATGGTGCTTGAATATACCGGTAAGCATAGAAATGAGTATAAATGAAATAAAAGCTTTCCCCTAAGTCATTAAAAACACACTGTTTTATATTTACCTAGCCACAGCTGTGTCTAATGGAGACTTATGTTTTATATTCAACCCACCTAGGATGTATTTAATGGAGATTTGTGTTTTATATTTATGCTTAAAGGCTGTGTCTATGTTTTTTGTTTACAGGGTTGCAGCGTGAGAACGTGGAGCTGGTGGAGACAGTGCGACAGGTCCGACTCTCTCTGTTTGACACCAAGCTCCAGCTCCTAGACCATCTGGATGCAAACCATGTACAGTTCATCATAATCAACACATTCGCATTCACCACCCTTTTCTTCATCTCTATCATGCAATGAAATTGTTGAGGGTTAAATCGGAATGATTAATATTTAGTCATGATTGTTGAATGCAGTTGTCTGTGTTGTTGTTTTTAATTCTACAAAAGGATTGAAACATTGTAAAATTAAATATTATCAAAAGGTTATCAAATTTATATATTATTTGAAAGACATATTTGTTTCCATTTTGGTATAAATAACCTAAAGATTGATTTATTTCTTAACTACTGTAAATAACTTCTTTTTTTTGACATTCTAAGATTATTTTTTTTTGGTAATCATTTATAAATTGTAATGAATTGTATTATTATTTTCATCAGATAAACTAATTTAAATTAAATACTTGTGCATGTGCATTTTTGATTTCTCCAGTTCTTGAATTGTGTTGAGGAGACTTGCATGGTCTTGCATCTAGTTGTGAGGAGCTTGTGAGTTTATTAGTTCTTCTAAGTTGTATTCATAGTTACAAGGAAAACATTAAGTAGGATTTATCTTCGAAATATTTATTTATTTTATAATATTTAATTGTTATATTAAAACAAGGCAATAATTTTGTTTTGCAAAGTGCTCCTTATTGTTAATTGCAACACACAATGTTCTGTGTCATGCCATGATTACATTGTCTTGTCATTTGTTATTATGTCTTGAGTTTTTGTTTCAAAGGATAAAATATGCATGCAATCTTCTGCCTCATTCATTTACTCTTTTGCCCGCATGCTACACATGATTAATGTCAGTGGAATAATGTTCTCCATTTGGCTATAGTCAAAAACATAGTATACGATTTCAACAAGCGAGTCTTGCAAATGGTCATAAAGATGACATCTGGTCAGAGTAGAAACTTGGTAATAAATGCAAAAGAATCATATTGTTTGAAACAGTTTTGTGGACAGTATTACTGTTCATTAATTATGTTATATGATGGAAATGGGCTTATGGAATGCATTACAAAATAGCAAGGAATGTGATGTTAGTTGAAACTAATGCTCCCCCTCCCCATGTTTTAAAACAACCATCCACTACTTGTTTAGATGATCGGTCTTGTACAGTCATTAAATAACATGTGAACCATCATCATGGCTTTGCCATTCTAGTTTAGATTTTATAGTTTCAAGCATGATTGTCTGGTAACAGTTGTATATGTAGCTGTCATTTCATATTTTAGTTAAGTTTTATATATATGTAGTACTTTTCAATTTTTTTTAAATAGTATTTGTTTTAGCAATTTGGGTCATTTTCAGATATAATTAATTTGTTTCTATATTTTGAAATGTAATATTATAATAAAACATGTAAATGCATATTTATAGATGAAACAAAGTACATGTTTTCGTTTCTGGTAAAGGTCCAAATATAGTTAATAGCTGTTTTGAATTAACATTTTGTGAAACATAAAATTCCAGGCTGAAGCATTAGAATTGTTGGGTGATCTACAACACGTGCGACATGGGATGGATTCAGAATCGGCCAATAGGAGAAATCACGTTCTCAACGAAAAACAACAAATAGCCAATGATATATTTTATGTGGGTCAGAAGGTTAGCATGCATGCAAAACAAGACAAACAATAAGCTTATCTAGGACAGAAAGTTATGCATAAACTGAGAAAAATGCCTTCTTAGGGCTAAAGATTAACATGTATGCAAACAACAACTTTATATTCCTGTAAGACAGGATATGAGGAATCCAATCCCCCTCCCACACACACACCCCAAAAAACCCCACCAAAAAACAAACAAACCCAATCCTGAAAAATACATGGTAATATGTATGCTCCAATTAGTTCCGATGCCATAAATAACCTTCCTTCCTTTGTACGATTAGTAGATGGCAGGTGATTAGAAGAGCAAATGATCAGGGCAGAAGATTAGGATGCATTTAAAACAGTAAACAGAAGAACCACTTAAATCCAATAATGATAATATGTCTCTGCTTGATTTGTCCCTCTTGTTGTATTTAACATATTTCAAGCAATAAGACTGTTTTTATTGTGTTTTTTATGTGTAATATTTTAACAGTAGAACATATTGATTTGTTGTAGCAGCTGGAGGAGAAAGAAAACATAAGTTCTTTAGAGAGCAAGTCTACTAATGTGACAGGGGAGGTGGCCGCCATTGTGGAAGGAATGGGAAGTTCTGAACAGCAGCATCACACTGCAGGTAATAATTTCGTCAAGATATTATACAGGGTGTCCTAAGATGTTTGATATTAGTTTGCTTCATTCAGTGTCTGTTACATCTAATAATCTAAAGTCATTGCCATTTGGTTAACATTTTGCTATTTAAGTATAATATAACTGCTGCTGAATTATTTTTTTTCATTTAAACTTAGGAAAATAGTCCACTTATTATTTTTAATGCAAACCAGACCCTTCTATGAAGATAATTCAATATTTTTATTTTATTATAATATCCTTAATATTAGTAGCAATGTTTCACAAAGTAGGATCACAACAGTATTGTTAACACACTATTCATCTAGTATTTAGTGGATTTTTAAAGTTTAAAATGTTTGAACTTTATTCTACAGAACTAATGAACACTATGGAAAAAGAAAATATAATTCTGAAAGAACAGACCCTGAAATTACAAGAGCAGGTAACTCTGCTTGAAAAGGCATCCCAGCAGCAAGTTTATGAAAAGAGTCAGTGTGAAGATACAATTGTCAAACTGCGGGAAGAGCTGTTGAAGTTCAAGGGTATAACACTGTTTCATGCATATCAAATAACGTTTTGTAAAATTAAACAAATATCATTCTGTAAAAAAACCCACCTGTTTACCCCTAAAATATTTTAATAGGATTTTACTAAATGATAATGTCCTGTCTATTTGTGACAATTAATTATTCAATTAATTTAAGCTTTATAGCTTATGAAAAGATGAATGTACAGAATGAACAAAACTTTTAAATATTTTTCTGGAAATTTATGTGCTTACATATATTTTGTATTGTGCTTACATGTATTTTGTGTGTTGTCAGTTAATTTGGAGGAACATTATTTTATTATATTATAATCTTTTAATGCCCACATTTGTTATCACAGTATATTATTTTTGTATTACTAATAAAGCTGCCTTTATATTTGACAGATTCCGAGTCCACAGATACATGTTCTACACTGGAACAAAGCCTTGAAACTGATCTAGAAATGTAAATATATTTATTTGGTGATTCCATTTATAATAATAATTTTATTTGAGATAGTTTGGTTACTGGATACATTTAATTTATTTGGGCTGTTTATATTGCATATTGCATACTGCCCGTCAGTAAAACACCTTTAATTTTTAAATTGTTCCTTTGCAACAATTCCTATTTGTATTAATACCAACATTGCTTAATAAAGTTGTAAATCTCGCAGATCTTAAACCTCACTTCTTGTATAACCTTATTATTTTTTGTTTTCTTAGGAAAAGTGAAATCAGCACTGACACATCTGAATTATCTCAAAAGAATACCAATATTCCCGATGAAAATAATCTCCAGTCTCAAGTGGACAAGTATAAAGAAGAAATTGATCAGTTTGAAATGGTCAAGTCTGATTGGCTGATGGAGAAAGAGGCTCTGGAAGATGTCTTGCTACAACTGAGGGAACAGCTGCAGGAAAAGGAAGCTTTGACACAGAAAGTATGTGTGTGCTGTGTGTTTTTAAATATACATATTGAATTTAAATGAAGTTGGGGGTAGAAGTGGTAAATTCTGCACAGACTGACACTGCAACTAGAATTTCTTTTTCTTACAGTCAAGTAATAAAGTCTGAAACACAGAGACTACAAATGATATAATATAAGCACTGGACTTTTATGCAATTTTCTTGATATATTCAGCATCTGTACAATTGTCTTGGTACATTCAGTATCTGTTGCATGAACTAACACTAATTGGCAGAGTATTACATTTTCAGTATCTTATGCTGCAATATTAATATAATAAGTCTTTGATGGTAAGAATTCAAATATATATTATATATATTAAAAAGTCTGCAAAAAGAATAATATTTATTGTTATACATAGACTGCTATATCCTGAAAGATCTTGAATATTTATATTTTTATTTTGCTTTCTAGTTGGATTTGGAAAAAAAAATTGGTGAACTAGAAGAAGAGTTTTCTAAGATGGAACAAACTCTAAAGAAAGAAATGTCTGAAAAATCAGGTAAAATATATCATTTGATTGACATTAGTTATTATAAATATAAAAAGTCCAGTATCTACCAACTTGAAGCTCAGTGGCCTAACGACTACTCCACCGAGTTTTTAATTTGTTGTTTTATTAGAAGGTAATTGAAGAGTGTTTGTATGAAACTCAGAAGTCCACAATTGGAGAAAATCTTTAGTTAATGATAAAAATAGCTTGTTTGATAAATTGTTTTGAGAGTACTTGCATAGTGGTGATCCCAAAATGGATGAAATCCCATTCTTAGGTAAATCAGTAGTACTAGTATATAACATGAAGTTACAAATGTTTGAAACACACAACCTAAAACATTGTTTTTCTCAAATTGTCATCTTGACAAATTTTGTAAAAGCACTCTACAGTGTTTTGTCTTTGTGTTTCTAGATTTGTTGTCTCGAGTAAGTGACCTTGAACATCGTGTGAGGGAGCTGACTGAAGCCAGCTCAACTGTACAACAGGAAAAGCTGGATCTGGAGTCCAGTCTGGAGGAACTTGACCTGCAGCATCAGCAGGCCACTGAGAAACTCATACAGATGCGAGACAACCTGCTCACAGATATCAGCAGTCTGCAGGACCAGGTGTCCCAGCGTGACGACCAAATCCTACAGCTCAGGAAGGATCTAGAGTCTTCAAGGTTGCAGACGTCAACTGATGAAGCAGATTCATCAAAGTTGAAGAATCCAGAAGAAAACGAAGAGAGTGAAGGAGATGTTGATGATCTTCAGAGAAAGATTGAAGAACTGGGTAGAAAGAATGATGGATTGAAGAGTGAACTGAATGTAAAGCAAAGGGAGATTGAAGATTTGAAGGAGAAGGGTAGACGTGGGGCGGCTGTTGTTAATGAACTTCATATGGATAAACAAGATCTGGAGATGCAACTTTCACAGAGTAAGCAGGACATGGAAAGCAAAGTTTCAAAAATAAAGGAACTGCGCGAGGAAAATGCCAAGCTGATTAGTGTCAACAATAACTTGACAGAAAGACTTCAAGAAATGGAAGAGGATTTGGAGGACTGGCAACAAGTTAATGAGGACAATCAGCTTCAGCGTGTTCAGTCAGAAAGAGATGTGTATGAAATGAAACGACTGGAAACAGAAAATGCACAACTGACAGAAAAACTAGAGGAAATTCATCAAACTAGCAGTGAAATTCAAATTAAAAATACAGAACTAATGGCCGAAAATAACAGATTATCAAGTTTAGTCGATGAGTCTGAAAAACTGTTCAGTGATGATGCAGAAAATATGATTGAATCATTAGAAAATAAAATTTCTATCCTGGAAACACAACTTGATGCAGTAACATCTGAAAAAATTGCCCTGCAGAAAGATGTGGACAATCTTGAAGTTAAACTTGATGAACGTATAAAACATTATGAGAGTTATATACAAGATCTCCAGAATTCCAAAGATCTTGATGTAGATTCAGTCAAAAACGAACATCAAAATTTGTTGGAATCTTGTCACAAAAAACAAATAGAGATCACCGAGCTAAAATCCCATATTAAGAGTTTGGAAGGAGAAATTGATGATATAAAAGAAACCCTGAGTTCATCTGTTGACAGCCAGAATCAGCTTTCTGAAATACTGACAGAAAAGCAAAATGATTTTGATAATTTAAAAGAGGAAAATAACAGATTGACAGCAAAATGTGATGAAAATTCTGAAAGGTTGAAAGAGCAGGATATTCTTATTGAAAGCATGAAAAATTTGGAAACACAACTTGCAGTGTCTAAAAATGAGTGTCAGAGGTTGCGTATGGAAATTGAACAGGCGAAGGCAGATTCTAAAAGTAGCCCTGATGATGGTGATGACAAACCACAAACACTTGAAATCATTACAGAACTGGAAAAAGAGCTTACTTTGGCCAATAATACTCTGGTTCAGCTACGGGACCAGGTGAGTCATTATGAAAGTGTCATCGCTGACAAGGAGTCACAAGTTTTCCAGCTAAGTCAAGAATCTGAAGACTTCAAAAAATCATTTGAACTTGAAAGTGAAAAATGTACCAAACAAAATGACCTCATATTGAGTTTACAAGAAGAATCGGCAGCAAAAGATGATGAGCTGGCAGATTTACAACAAAAGTTATCTCATGCTGTTTCAACACTGGCAGATGCAGATTCAAAATCTGTTAAGCAGTCACCATTAAAGAGTTCTGCTTCAGAATCTAAATCCACTCGATACTACAGTTTAGAGAAGTCTACAATTTCTGATGAAATTGATGGTGAAAATGAGAAAGAAATATCTCAGAATCATTTATACGATAACTACAATGAAGTGGAGTTCAGTGAAAGTTGTGAGAATATTTCTCGAGAAATGGATGAATTGCGAGGAAAGCTGAGGGAAAAAGATCAAATAATAGACGAGCTGCAAACAAATAATTCTTCACTTTTGAAAATGTTGGATTCAAAATCACCATCCAGTGAAAATAAAACAATACTTGAAATAAACAAATTAGAAAATGAAGTGAAGTCTTTGAAAATGGAGAAGGAACAGATTCTGGCTGTTATGAATGAAAAAACACGCGAATGCAGCTCTTCAAAAGCTGAAATCCACAGGTTGATGAGTGTTATAACTGCAGAGAAATCAGCTCTTGAAAAACTGCAACGTGATAATCACCAGCTGAATCAGCCTCGTGATTCCACAGAGAAAGAAGACATGCAGAGAGAAGCCTTGCAGAGTATGTCACGACTCGTTCGAGATCGGGAAATGGAAATCGATGCTCTGAAGCAAAAAAACGAAACATTGCTTGAAGTTCTGCAGAATTCTTCGTCTGAGAATAGTCATGAAAGACAAATTCACTCACTGCTTCAAGATAAAGAAAACTTGGGAAAGCAGTTACAACAGCTGCAGAATGAAAGAGAGCAGATGATAGTTTATCTGAATCAGAAACACCAGGAAAGTATTTCATACCACAACGAAATACAACGTCTCAATGCATACGTTAATGCAGAAAAAGAAACATTTGACACACTGCAACAGGACTATGCAAGGTTAGTTCCTCAGTTTGAAGATAAAAAACAGGCTCTGTTAAAAGCCCAGAATGAGTTACTTAACTATGAGCAGAAATATAGGGAGCTAGAGGTCAAATATGGTGAGGTCATTCAGAGAGAGAATGTGTCTGAAACAGTTGATATTGTCACATTTAATTCAAAGGAAGAAGAGCTCAAAAGATCTCAGGACAAATTAGAAGAACTTGTACACAGTGTTCATGAAAAAGACAATACAATAAAAGTGTTGACCCAGAAAATGTTTGAATTGGAACATTCTGTATCTGATAAAGATACAGGGAGGACTAACCTTAAAAAACAAGTGGAAAATCTAACATTTCAACTGCAAGGCCTGCAAGCCGAACTGGATGATTCAAACAAAGAACTGGCTGCAGTTCGGCAGAAGTCTAGTGAACAGAGTTCAGAAAACCAAGTGCTGAATGAGTTGAATAATCAGATGACTCTGTCTCTGCGTGAGAGGGAGTCTGAGCTGGCAAGTATCCGTGAGAAGTCTGGAACCCTGCAGACACTGCTACACACCCAGCAGGGTGAGAAGGGCCAGGTGGACCACATGATCCAGGAGAATGAGACTCTCCACAATCACTGTGTCCAGCTGCAGCAGGAGAGGGACCAGATCATGCTGGCTCTAAAACAGCGGCAGAAAGAGAACGAGGAACTCATGATGGATGTAAGTAATCGTACTGGAATAATGAATGCATGGGAAAGAGGCCAGGGTGGTACCAGGGTATTGAATCAGGAATGCAAGTGGAATAATCCAGGAATGTATCGAATTAGAAATCCATGGGGGATATCCTGGAGGTATCCAGGATATTGAATCACGAATCCAAGGGACTAGGGTGGTACCCAGGGTATTAAACAAGGAATGCAATGGGAAGATGCCAAGGTTTTCAGTTGGGAATGCAACGGTAAGAGGCCAGGGAGGTATCCAGGGAATTGAATCAGGAATCCAAGGGGAGGAGGCCAGGGTGGTACCCAGGGTATTGAATCAGGAATGCAATGGGGAAAAGGCTAAGGTCGTATCCAGAGTGCATTTTTCCAGTTTAATTTTCGCCTCTGAAAATGCATGTAATGTGTTGGCTGTCATGTGCTACATTAATGACTTATGTTGATAAAAACTACATTTTGGAAAGCTAGCTACAGCACTGCTTCATACTGAGTTTTTTTTTTTTTTAAATACTAGATCTTGGATTAATAGAAATGAACTGTAAATTACAAGCTAAAATGTAGAAAATATTTATGAAATATGTAATATCTGTGAGACATTAATTAAAAGTAATATCATTGTGTCTTTGTGATAAATGTAGCCTGTGTGTTACAGATTGAGAAGCTGAAGGAACGGGAACACAAAGTGAATCGTGAAGTGGACAGGCTGCGTCAGCATCTCCTGCAGATAGAGGACTCTTACACTCAGGAGGCGCTCGAAGCAGAGGAACGAGAGAAGGATCTGAGGAACAGATTAGCCGTGGCTGAAGAAAAACTGCTTTCCTCTTCAAGTGCAGTTGCATATGCTAGGTAGTCTTATATTTACATCTCCGAACAGGCGTCCTTCTTTAATTACTGTTGTCATGTCCTTGCTGCTTCAGATTTACAGAAGTAGCATTAACTTTGATACGGATAAACATGGAGTGGCAGCAACATATTTCATCTCTAATTATCTCTGTGGTCTTTGATAATATCATATAGTTGTAATTAAATGCATTGAGTTGTCGTTAAATAAAACATCTTTTTTTCTTTGATAAGATTTAAATGATAATCGTCTTTATTACTACATGTATATCAAACATATTAAAATTTATAATAGTAATTCATCAATGTCTAAAGAATAAATTTCAAAGCAGATTAGACTTCTTATGACCTTTGAGTTGATTATTTAGTACTAGTACTTTCTTTAATTGTATCACAATATCAGTATTTGATTTAAACTGCAGATTTCACTATTTGTTACAAGTAAATCTGTCGGGAGCCATCTATGTGGTGATTAACCATGACTACTTGTTGTTTGACAGTCAGGCTGCCAGCCAGCAGGTGGAGAGTCTACAGCAGCAGCTGTATTCGGTGAGCAGCCAGCGAGATGCGGCGTACTCACAGCTCACCACCATGCAGAATCAGTGTCAGCAATATTCGGTCTCACTCGCCAACCTCCAGATGGTGCTCGAACAGTTTCAGAAAGGTGCAGTACTAGAGGCAGATCTAGGTGTGGGGCTCAGGGGCCCTGGAGCCCCGGTCACCCTCTAAATTTTGCAACAGTTATAATTTTATTGTATATTAATTTTCATCCCCTCCAAACCTCTCCCAAAGTTCCCTTGTCATTCCACCTCATATCATTGGCCCTCCCCCCAAACGTTTATTTTCTGGATCTGCCACTAAGTACTCTTCATATCAGGCCTTTAAAAATTGTCAGAACAATCATTTCATTCTCGCATCACTCACATAAATCTAATTTTGTGTAACTTATTATTTTTATTTGCACATCAAATTTAGGTCATCAGGGTTATGCAAAGAGAAAATGGGTTACCTAATTTCACTTTTGCATAATCCATATGTATATATGGGTTCCATATATTTTCAGTCCTCAGGCCTACATTTTCAACCATTGTATTTAGTTTGTTCAAGTATTTCAACAAGATTAAGCTGAATAAATGAGTTGCAGTCATTTTAATCAGTAAGGACTAAATCAACCAATATTTGTAAAGGCTAAATCACCCAATATCGTATTAGTGAACATAATTGCAAACTTCTACTAAAATCTGTAAGCTGCATAATTGATAAAAAATATTATTTCAGCTGATCCATGACTTGAGCTTAATTTTTCTTTTTAGTGTCTGATATAACAATCTCGCTAAAGTTTTATGTCACTAACATATCATTTATTTCGATTTGGCTATATCTTAAGAACGGTAATATTTTATAATTTACTATATGGATTTACATAAATGAGGAACAATAAAGGACCTAATGATGTAAAAGATTCTTTTGATATACATGCATGATGAACATTTGTTTTGGGTTTTTAAATATTGCTTTATTGTTTTTTTTTAAACCCAACATTTTCCTTACAGAGAAGGACTTTCAAGTGGCTACTGAAACGGAACGATATGTGGCCAAGATCAAATCTTTAACAGACGAAGTCAGTTCACTTAAAAAACAACTCCGGGACACTCAGGTAGGTTTTTCTTTTTCATCACAGCACTTAAATTCAATACAAAATGTCAGACATTAAGAATTATAATTTATGGGGAATGGTAGGTGTGTGGCACAGATAGCTACAAGGACTGGGATGTGGATGTGGACAGTGAAAGAAGTTGAAAGATAGGAGGAGTTGCCAGATCGGGAAGAAATGAGATAGATTTCAAAGGAGAGAAAGGAAAGTGGGCAGTGGGATAAAAAAATAATATATATATATATAATTTATTATTTTAAAAATCATCTGTAAAAAATCGTTATGTTATTTACTGAAACATGAGTCCCTTCAGAATTTTTTTTTTCATCTTTGGTTAAATGTATTTGATAGGTAGCTGTTAAGATAATAGTCTTGGGTGAGATTTTGTATGTAATTATCTAGTTTAGAATATTTTTTTTAATTAAATGTGAAATGTTCCATATTTTATACTTTGGCCTGTAGGTCTCTTGTTTATGGAACACGATACAGTACATTCATGTTTCAGGTAGGTAAGTAGGTAACTAGTTTTATGTGCTCATATACCACTAGAGTTTTGAACACGCCCATGTTTAAAACATTACTACTTCAGAGGGGTTGTATTAAACAAAGAAAGAAAGATTAAAAATATTATACACAAGGAATTTTATTAATGTAAATCAAGTTGGATTATTTAAATCTAGTTTGGTGGGTAGTAAATATTAGGAAAAAATGAACACCACTCTTAATGGATCATGTGTGGAACAGTCTTGAGACGTGCAGAAATAAAAATAATTTTTGAATGACAAAAACTTAAACATAAGTTCCCTCTCAACAGGCCGAGTTGGAAGAAGCATCAAACGGACTGGAGGCAGCAGCCCGGCTTAGTGAACAGCTGGATCGACGGGAGGAAGCCATTATAGCCCTCAAGGAAGAAGGTAGGTGTTTAAATAGGTCGATGTACTGTTACTTACATAGATGAAATAAGAATCATGAGTAACAATGTTTTGTATGTTGGGTCAAACGTTTGTTTCATTATTGGATGTGTAGCATGTTGGACTGGTAAATACATATTTTAGATCTGGTTGGATTTCAAACATTTATGTTTAATATTAATTAGCATGAATATGTGATTGTTTTGTATAGCAAGCCTATATTTATTAGTTTTTGTTTTCCTACTATTTGTTTTTATAGTAACTGCATTTGGTATATTATTTATATTGACTGCCTTTTGGTTAAATCGATAATTTATTATTCACATTAATTATCATATCCTTATAATACCGTACATTAAATCCACAGAAATGGTATATAATATGACTGTATTTTGGTCCATTTCCAAAAATGTGTGTTAGCAGTCATGAATAAATTTGCTTCAGCATATTCCTAAGTTTGTTTCTTAATTCCTTTTCTTTGAAGTTTATTTAATCTTAAAACTTTCTTCTTTTTCATAGTTTGTTTTTAAATTTAAGAGATTTTGCTGGTAGTTAGTGTTATGGAACAGATTGGTTCAATGTTACTAATCATCATGATTGTTGTACTGCATGTGTTTTTTGTAATATCAATTTTAAAAAGAAAAAGATCATTCAATCTTCTCATATCAAAAGGTACAAGTATGTGAATTTTGCCTTCTTATTTTTCACATTTTGACATTTTTAATTTCCTTTGACATAGCTTCAACCTTGATTCATCCTGCTTAAAAATAACTACTTTCTAAGTTTGGCACATACATACACAAACACTTGCACAAACACACACAAATACACACACACACACAATCGATATTAAGACAAATATATTCTATATTGAATAAAGTGATGGAAACTGCTCATTTTTATTAATACATACATTTTACATAATGAAACGAAGTAGTGACTTTATGCCTTAATGTAGATAAAAAAGAATGTTTTGTTTTGGGAGTGGGGTTTTTCCCCCGTCTTTGGTTGGTTTTTCTCTTAGGGAGGGGGATGCTTTTACTGAACATATAAATTAACAGATGTGTATCAGAGCATAGAATTTAGGTTAAAAAAAACTACAGACTCATTCTTTTATTCTACTACTTGCATCCATCACAATGTGAACTTTCTCGTGAATATCAAGATCAGTATTTTTTTAATTAAACACAGACCATCGTCAGCGTTACTTTTTGCTGATAGATTAACATGGTCCTAATACTTTTTGTTCAACAAAACCTGGCTTGCTTTCACATTTTGCTTTCTCTAACCTTTCTTTTCCCTAATTTTCAACTGTTGAGTTGCTAACTGCCCTGTTTGGTGCCGCTTATGTGATTAGTAGAACTGCTTATCTCCCATTTTGGGCTTCCATACTGTAATAATTGCACACAGCATTTTTCTGTTTACAAATGCCGTATTTGATCACATGTGTACTTGCTAAATACAGAATTAGGTATATTTAACTAAACAAATATGTTATTCATTATAATAAAACTCACTATTATTACTATATTAAAGGCTTTTTTTAACATTGGGATTAAGGGAGAAAGAATATTTTGGGAACATTTATGTACTTTGTATTATAAATATTATGACAGTGTTTCAGGTTGGGTTATTTAAACTGGCACAGGATTTAAGTTGTCATTCATCAAATCGTCATTTAAATTAATATTGAATTTGATAAATATATTATTATTAATTTGCCATGAAGCTCATAGGAAAATCAAAGAAATCCAATTATCTAAAGAACTTTAATTTTGTGTTATATTTTTATTTTGATAGAAAACAGAATTTGGTTGGAGATTTGTTGGCCCAATTTGCCAAATTGCTAATAATTTGTAGGGTCCAGTTTAAAACTGGCTTACCTGTTGATTGTTCAAAATTATGTAAGGTTAAATATATTCATCTGGACAACATTAAGCTTTTAATTCATTGTTTACTTTTAATTGTTGCAAAAGCAGTTCCTTTTTTTAATTACTGTGTGCTTTAAAATGTACACTCAGATTTTAAAAGGCCTTTTAATTATTACTATTATTATTCATGATTAATAACTTGAACAACAAAATTAATTATATTTGGATGCATTTACAAGGGTGGTACTTTAATAGATCAAATACGGCAGTTAAATAAAATAGCTTGCTTTGAGTGTGCACAAACATTTTGCTAAGCGACAGGTTTATTGTGGTTTTTAAATCAATCATTGGTTTGGCAGATTCCTCAATTTTGAACTCTGTTATTCGAACCTGGTTTCCTAATATCAGCTGGTAATCCTGAGTAAGCTAAAACTCGGGATTTCGGTTGATATTGGGCAAACGGGTGAGCAACACACACACTGGGCAGTTTAGCCTCTCTCCATCTTGTCCTGAGTTTCTTCATTTTTGTTTGGACATGCATCATTCTGACACATTTTCATACATCATTTGTCGTCCGTGGTGACCTTTTCATTACAGATGGACACATTTTATATCAATTCTTCTTATTTTTAATTTATTTCTTTTTATTTTATGTTGCGGTGTCTTAATGGTATATACAGATATTTGTAGTGCATGATGGAGATAAAATATACTGTTTAATATTGAATGAACTATTTTATTTTTGTTTGTCAGTCGAGATATTGTTGACGTCTTTGCTCACTTAGATTTTGTTGTAGTTCTGTGAACTAAAGTCATAGTTGCACTGGCTTGCATGTGTTGACGTTTGTCTAATCTCAGCTGGTAATTCTGAGCTCGGTACGTGCATCCTCAAGTTACTAGCCGAGATTACATAAATATCTTACCAACCTGCAGCATGCACTAACACTAACCAGCCAGTTTGGGACAAGCATGCATCTGGTGTATGAGGGCAATGGATTTTTGTTGTCTTGGTGTATGATGGGAATGGATTTTGTCTTTGGTGTATGATGGGAATGGATTTTGTCTTTGGTGTATAATAGGAATGGATTTTGATGTCTTAGTATGTGATGGGAATGGATTTTGATGTCTTGGTATATGATGGGAAAGGACTTTGTGGTTATGGAGTATGATGCGAATAGATGATGTTACTTTAGTATACAGTGGGAATGGATTTGGAGTTTTGGTATGTTGGTTTTTTAACTACTAGACAGTCACTATACTTTGTAATGAAGTACACACATTGAATATCTTTTTTGACACATTATTTGTTTATGCATGTCTTAATAAAGCATTATTTAAATTGCAGGTAGCATGATTTGTATGAGAATGTATATTTGCAAATTGCAAGAACAAAATATGTTTCACAAAAATGTTTTTACTTACATGAAGAATTCTCTGCAATGATTCTGTAAATTCAAGGTGTTCACAAATTGGTTGTTGTGAACGAGTTGGTCTTATGAATAAAATATTTCATCACTGTTATGGTTAATTTTTAGTTTAATTTTGGATTGTGTACAGAGTGTCTGGTTTGGAGATACTACAGGGTGTAACTGTGCCAGTTTTAAGAGAATGTTTCAGTGCTTATATGGCTGGTTTGAGTACTTGGGAGTATGTGGTCAGTGGTTTAGTTTTTGATCCAGAAAGACTTGACTGGTTGTTTAGTACTCACAGGTTGAGTGTTTGGTTGTAAGCAGTGAACAGTTAACCGCATGTGTAAGTATCAGTGTTTGTTTTACGCTTGGTGGCAGACTGAATTCATTGCTAAAACTAACAGTAGTTTAGCTATAATGCTCTTTTTACTAACAATTCACCCTAACCATTGAATTTGGTAAAACCAATTAACCTTTATTTAATATTAAAAATGTAATATTTTACAATAATTTGATAGAAAAAGTTTAAAATATTTTATACTTTTGTTATTTTTATAAATGCATCTTGTTAAATTCTGTATATTTTTACCAGATTAAAATTATATGCTATTCCATAATATAAAATTATAAAGCTTCCGATTGATCAGGGGATATGGGATATAGCTTAGTGGTAGTGTTCACCTGAGGAGTGATTGGTTGCAGGATCTATCTCTCTCCTCGGACCTGGATTTTTTTTTAATCTCATCCGGTGTCCTATGACTGATACATCAATGGTAAATACTGATTAGTGTATGGGAGGTGCATAGAAAAGATCCTTACTGTATTAACATTTAGAGTGACAGTGGCTTTCCTGTCTCTTTTGTCCAAATGTCAAAAGGTTAGACACCAAAATAATGTTTGAAATGTGCTGAGGTGTCATTAAATAAATTGTCCTTTGCCGATTGCTTTGTTTTGTAATATAGGATTTTAAGATCATATCTTTCCACATAATTAAATTCTCTTCAACACTATTAATTCAGTACTGTCAAAACATTTTTCTACTTTAGAAATAAAATTAGATGCAGTAAGTAGGGTTGTCATAACAAAATGTTCGTATTTTAGATTCAGCTCATGTTTTAACATTACTAAAATAGATGTATATTTGAAAGAGGTCATCTATTGTTCATATCACTTCTAATGTAATATTTGTATACTGGCCTTTTACTGTTATCTGTTTGAGATTGAAATGGAAGTAGATTAAGGCATGAGATGTGTTAGATCTGCAGCCTGTGAGTATTACATCAGGTACTGATGGAAAGACAACTCCGTACCTGTTGTAATATTTGTAGGCTGTATGTCGCCTGCAGCACCTTGTTTTAGATGTAGTTGTTCTGCATGACCATGTCACTATGTCAGTGTGTCATAACTAACTTGTGTGCAATCGTGCTGCATTGTGTAAGTATTTCACACATTAGAAGAAATCTTTCAGAAATTTGTAACACAAGTTTATAATTGTATGTTTTACAAACTAGTCTGGAATATGTTGTTTGTAACTGAAATATAAATTTCAACTATTTGTTATTTTTTAAATTTTAATTTAAACTGGAAGCTCTTTGAGTACTTAATTAAAACAAATTGTGTTTTCAGTTTTGTTGCGAGAGGCTGCTCTAAAAGTGGCAGAAGAAGAAATAAAGAAGCTAACCACCAGCACTGAAGCAAAAATTGACAAGTAAGTTTTCCAATATAGAAAGGTTTACACACACATTGTGATAACGTTGTTTGTTATTTGTGATAACAAACACATCATTAATGCACACAAGTGTATTATCATTTTAAAGGCATATGATGATCCATTTACCACAGCCAAAACCATCTAATGAAAGAAAAAATGATGGAAATTGATTACACTGCTAAGCTGAAACTGATTGCCCTGTGATGCATAAGTGACTGCAAACACAATGGCTGTAAATAAGTTTTAGTTGGAAAAAACATTTAAATTTATTTTAATCCTTGTTTTTTTATGATATGTAAGAAATAGAATACTACTTTTGTATCTGTTAGATAATAAAAAAATTACAACTCGTTGTTTAAGAATGTATCTACCTTGATTTCACTTGTTAGGTATGTTTTAAAAGAGCTAAGATAAATGATATCCAACAGTCACTCATGTAGTATTCTGTACCTTTGAAGTTGTCACAAAGTTAGTATGGTGCTTTACTCCCAAGGTCCACAACAAAACTAATGGCATGTAGTTAAATCTTAAGTAAGTCTTATTTATAAGATCAATTTATCAACAGATTTGCACATAGGGACATAAAAATTCCTGGGATATGCTTTCCTATTTGTGGGAAATTGCATTTAATGAACCCTTGCTAGTCAGAGAAAAAGAGTAAACAGTATTAACTCTGCTTAGGTTCTCAGGGAACATTTTGTTTTCAAAACCTTGATTAGTGATATTTCTAGTCAGTTGAAAAATTCATTAGCAACTGCTGTTCAGTGTTTTAAAGTTGTGTAGTGATCTCTGAAACCTGCGTTGCAAATTGTTATGCAATACTGTACACAATTATCCCTGGTGAATGTGTCAAGCTTTATAGTACGTTTGATGTTTTAATTGCTACCTATAAAAAAATGCAGAGATGTTATTAAACAAATAATCCATTGATAACAGCATGATACACTTTGAATTTTTATGTTTACAGATTACTTATGAAGAACATGCTCCTGGCCTATTTTACCACACCACAGAACAAACGCAAGGAAATCTTCCATATGATTGGTAGCATACTAAACTTCACACGTGATGAATTTGAAAAAGTAATTTATATTTTATCAGAAGCTGTGTGCTTTTATCAGTAATGTTTGGTTTTGGTCACAAAGACCTAAGGCAAAATATAGGTGTATTATATGTTCAGTGGTCTGTTCCTAGAGTTTTCATTGGATAGTTCTGAAACTTTGTATTCTCAGGGACAGTCTTCCAGGGCTTCTAGATTATGGTAGCCCCACTCCCATCGCTAGTGATTTTCAGTGTTGGGCTAGTAAATAATTACTATAACTAGCCCGACGGCTAGTGGATAAACCCTTGTCAAATGCTGATTTTAAAATATTTTTAAAAATATTAATATCCTGCCCCCTCTTTACACCCCAATCTAAGGATTTTTAAGGTAAATCTTCCTATTTAGGAGACACATCTGATTATTACTATTAGTAAAAATATTTTTATTTAAAGTGGGGCTAGTGAATGGTTAATCATGGCTAGTGCATTTTTAAAATCCATTATCCCATGGCTAGTGGATTTTTATAAAATTCTAGAAGCTCTGGTCTTCACAAACTAATAGAGGGGTATTTTTAAATTTGTGAATATTTATTAAATTAAAAAAAGTTAAATAGAAATTTAACTTTCAAAATTTTAAAAGTATATTTTCTCCTTGAGTCTTGATTGGAGAGTTCAAAAACTTGGTACTACTATTTCTCTGGGGCAGTTTTGACAGACTAATACAGTTACTTTAGAATTTTAATTAATTTTGTTTAATTTAACAAAAAATTTGAAATTAAATAGTGGAGCTTTGTAGGCCGAGATGCCTTTTGTTTTTTTAAGTTTG
>JAECMU010236623.1:0-13940 GCA_016106625.1 Dracogyra subfuscus | reverse complement strand
AGACATGCCCGAATCATTGCTGTAGTCTGTGGTTAAAAGCGAGGTAGGTACCGGGTTCGTATCAGAGTATCAACTGGTCAACACCCAACCTTTTCACTAGCCACAGATAGCAGACGATTGTCCAAGACAGCGTGCTTGAACCTTAATTGAAATATAAACACGGAAATAAGTTGAAAATAAATACAAATAGTAAGCTTTGTTTTAAAAGTTTAACGACACCACTAGAACACATTGATTTATTAATCATTAGCTATTGGATGTCAAGCATATGTGGTAATTGTGAAACATAAAGACGAAACCCGCTACATTATAGTAGCAAGGGTCCTAAACCATCCCGCACACCACAATACTCCCAACTGTTTTAGATATCCACAGAGAACTGTAGCGGGATAGAGGCACTCAATATATTATTTTTACGATGTTTTGATACATTAGAGGATTTCGTATTGTCAGCCATTCGTAGAGGATGGCCCCCGAGACTTCATAACAAGATTAGCCAATGAGAAAGTTGCTTGTTATTGTTTTGAAATACGACCTTCTTTCATATCTCGCAATGATCGCACGATAGTAATTTCAAAAATAAACTGACAAAGCATTAATATAAAATAAATACAGGATGTATACTCAAACGATATATATCGTTTAAAGAATAACAAACACGGGACTGTTGCTAGAGCCATTTAACGTAAGAGCAGATCATATCTCTCACCCTTACACTATTCCCCAGTCTAAATACAGAAACAATATCGTCTGCTAAAGGATACGCATTGAGAAACACACGCGGGTCACTTTCGTACTACGCTGTGGCTAAAATATTACACCCCTGAAACTACGAGGATATATTTTATTTTCAACGACGCACCGAAGCTTACAAAGTCGAGTTTAATTTCCTAGGTTATATTGAGTGAAGCAGCCTATATGTTTCAAATACAGAAAGAAATACAGTGGAAAAAGCAGATACACTACTTCGGTGCAAGTAGTGGGAAGAAAGTAATGTGCGTAACACCCCAGCCCATTACAAACATTAATAAAATAATGTATAGACGGCTTAATCGTTAAAGCCGCACGCCCTAGTTCCATCCAGGGGAAATGTATTATAATATTGGTTAATTTACAAACCTGTAACACACTTAGATCACGTTTTTATAAAATGGATTTAAAAAGCAGGTTTTATATCGATAAATACCATGGGAATCCCGATGTTTTGAAAGTTAGTATTATGTCACCGGTAGATGTCGCTCGAAGCACAAAAATCACGACAATTTTAGCAGAGTGCGCATCAGTATCATCACCATCGGTATTGTCGTCGGCTAGTTCGTCCAAATATTCGCGACGAACGATACTGATTTAATTTAGAATCGCAAAATTGCACCATCTTGACGTTTTTTTTAGATATGGCTCTACCTCATCTTCTTCTTCAACGTCGTCAATTTCGTAGGCGGGTATACTTGGTAGTTTTCTCTTGAATGCGTTCATTTGCATGATTTGCACGTAGAGCTCTTTCTCCGACGGTGGTTGAAACTCTTCTGAGACATCCGCCGTTACGTTCGTGCTTTTATACCATTCGGACGGTCCCGCCTCTAAACCATTAGGTCGAAGGCGCCAATGTCCATCAAGAGATGTCCGTAGGGTCTGTGGGTAGCTTTCTCAAACCGCTGCATGAAATGACGAGTATTTCCAGGATACATCTACTGTGTCAAGGTTAAAACTTGTCGATAGGGTTGTTGAACAGTGCCAGGTAATGACAGTTTCTCCTCAGGTCGTCCAACACGATGAGATTTCTGACTCTGGGATCCAAATAACGATCCTTTTCCAAATTTTTACTCGAGCAACCATTTTTATCGTATCATAGAGGGGTTGCCATAGTCTGTAGAGCCAGATGATGCGTTGAGGAGAAGGGTGGATTTTACCATCCCTCAGCAGTTTGTATACCAAATAAGTCTTTCCACACGACGTGGGTCCCGACACGATCACGGTGAAGGGATGTATTAGGAAAGCAGGAGCCATAGGAGCCGGAGCCCGATCCAGAGGAGCTGGATCCGGAGCTGGAGCCAAAGCCAGAGCCAGGGTATATATTAAGTTTAGCTTACAGTTTTTATAATTCCTGTCCTGGACAGAGAGATCCGGCCAAGGCCGGTCCCTGTGCCCAGTATAGGCGTGCGCTACAACTACATGCCCCGAATGTGCGCGTAAAGTCCTTTTAGCGTTTAGTTTCTAGTTGGTAGAGGTTGAGTAAACTTAAGTCATTGCTTCCTCCATCTCTTCGGAATTGGGTTAGCGGGTTTAATAAAAAATTTTTTTTAAAGTTATGGTATAGAAAACACACTCAATCATTTTAGTTTTTATGTAGTTTTAAAAATTAAAACACATGTTTATTTTTGTTATATAAAAGAATGATTTGTGACTTTATTTTTTAAATGAATGATTGACTGAGTCGAGATTATTTCGTTTAGTTGTTTTATTCTCAGTTGGCTATGAATAAATACTAGTATACGAACTTGGGTTGATCTAACAGGATGGTGTAAGATATTAAATTGAATAACTACACCTGTTACAGGTTTACAGAAATTATTTTGAACACTTTCAGAACTGACCAGATGTGGGTGATGGGAGGCACTGTAATTATTTTATGCCTGCTTGGTTTTTTGTAAAATACATAGTTCGTTTAAAGGTACTTCGCGGTCAAAATAACGATAATTCTGGAAAAAGCCCTAACGTTTTATTTTTATTTGATTCCTGCTTGTATCTTATTGTAATGCTAAATATACTAGCGGAAAAAGGTTCCTGTACATGATAAAATATTGAATAAAATCATAATCGCAAGTTGTAAAATAATAACATGTTTAGGAAACATGTGCCCAACCATTATGTTCAAAACTGTATCCTCGATATTACAATAGCACGTGTTGTTTGTGTGCAAAACTCGTAACTACATTTGCTGATAACGTTATTCAGATGCACATGTCCTTGTTAATTTTGCAACGGAAAACGTTAGAGGCATAAACCACTGTCTGGAAAAACAACTCTGATTAATTTTAAACGGCTTTTACGCCATGCCACGCCTATCTGAATTTGAACGTCACCGCGCGGTCGGGATGCTCGAAACTGGAATGGCGCATAACAAGCTCGCAAGACGTTTTGGCGAGCATCAAAACACGATACAGAATTTGTTGCGACGTTACCAACAGCAAGGCAACATCTGAGACAGACCACATTCAGGTCGCCCGCGTGTGATGTCACAAGCACAGGACAACCATATTCGGGTAACAAATCTTGTGAATAAATTTCGGGCGGCAACTTCAACAGCCAGAACCATCCCTGGGTTGAGAGCAATCAGTGCCAGGACAGTTCGCAACCGTTTATTGGAGCAGAACATCAGGCCGCGACGCCCAGCAATACGTCATATTCTGCTACGACGTCACCGAAATGAGCGTCTAGCATGGAGTAGACGGCACTTACGATTCACCCGTCGCGACTGGTCAGGTGTGCTATTCACCGATGAGTCCAGATTCCATTTGGACAGTAGTGATGGTCGAAATCGAGTCTACAGACGTCTTAACGAACGCTACGCTGACGCTTGCGTCGTGCAGCGTGCAGGTTTCGGCGGCGGTAGCATCAAGGTGTGGGGAGGCATCATATCACCTGACCTGTCGCCCATTGAGTACGTATGGGACGAAATGGAGAGACGCCTACGTCTTCTGCCAAACCCCCTGCGCGTGCTGTAACCTCACCGTGGTGCAGGGGTGTAACATTCTCATTGAGAATGGCCAATACAGCACACATTGAGTAAAATTCAGTATCTCGTTGTGATATTTATATTTGTTGCACAGTTCTTTACACTGGGGTTTTTTCTCGACATAACCATATGTCCGACGCCGATATAACCGTAATTACAATGTGTTGAGTGCGTCGTTAAACAAACCAAAAAAAACCCACAAAAAAAAACCCAGTTCTTTACACTGTTTTAATTGACATAATGAATTTTTGTGTTGATGTTGATCATCACCTTTTGTTTTTCATTTACCTTCGTTTGACACCCAATAGCCGATGTATTTTTCGTGCTGGGGTGTCGTTAAACATTCATTCATTCTGCCAAACCACCCATTGACCTTGAACCAACCACACGGTATTGACATTGTGAACTCACTTTCGACGCCACCCCTCTTTATGACCCAGAGATTGGTAACAACAATGCCAGACGTTTATTCTTCTGGTATTGTGCGTAAATGGCAAATAAATAATGTGTAAAATAATTGTGTTGATTTAGTTACAAAAGAAAATCACACCACCTTTAGTAATGCCCAGGAACTTTTTTCCGCTAGTATATATGCTGGAATGTCAATAAAAATCAATCGATAAATGTTTTTCTTTTGTTGTTTTGTTTTAACATTGTATTTAAATATATTCTGATGGAAATAAATAAATAAATACATAAAACAATAAAGGGATCACACCAAAACTAATAGCAAAGCTAGACTGGAACCACAAGCCTCAGCTTTAGCGTCAGGAGAGAACTGTATGACTGACATTTAATCGTTACATCGTTATACTTTATGCTAATATTGATTGAAATGTGGTTTATAATACCAAGTGTTCACTTATCTCTTTCTGAAGTATCCTAGAAACCTTTACAGGATTGCGAGCATCAGCAGATTAAAAACAAGACAAATGTCACAGATAAGGTGAAAATACTATTTTAAGACCTCGACGGGAGTGTTTAATTGCTCCCATAACCTAGATTATTGGGAGCCATTTAAGATATTACCGTACTGATACCATACCATATTAATTCACATGAACAGATTGGACAGTTTGACCATGGAATATCTGAAGGATAGCACTGTTTCATGATTATGGCATATCTAACTAGTAAATGCATTTATCATCCATTAACGTCTGGGGCGAACGTAGCCCAGTGGTAGAGCATTCGCTTGATGCGCGGTCGGTCTGGGATCATTCCCCGTCGGTGGACCCATTGGACTACTTCCCGTTCCAGCCAGTGCATTGTAACAAAGGCCGTGGTATGTACTATCCTGTCTGTGGCATGGTTCATATAAAAGACCCCTTGCTACTAATGGAAAAGAGTAGCCCATGAAGTGGTGACAGCAGGTTCTCTATATCTGTGTAGTCCTTAACCATATGTGTGACGCCATATAACCGTAAATAAAATGTTTTGAGTGCGTCGTTAAATAAAAACACTTCCATTAAAGTATTTTGTAGGAGATATCGCTAGCACTATAATTTGCGATATCTCCTGCGATATCGCTTCTTAAAATCTTGATTGGCCAATTTTTAATCACTGCATTCTAATTAAGTAAATTATCAGGACACAATATCCCACCTAAATATTTTGGTGTGTAAATTCATTCTGACTATACGCAAAAAGAACGGAGATGAATTCGAACCGAAATCAATACGTTTTTTTTCTTCAGTTCCACAGACAAGACACCTACTAAGACACAATTACGGATATTCATTCAACCGTAACAATGAATTTAGCAAAGCCAGACAAGTATTGACGGCAAAACAACAGAGAACTAATAAAGAAAATTCTACTCATTAAAGGGACATTCCTGAGTTTGCTGCAATGTTTAAGATGTTATCGACTAACAGAGACTTTTTAACGATTGTAATTACATATTAAATATATGTTTCTGCATAACATATTAGTGGCTGTATATTAAACGTGTTTTTGGTCGTTCTAATATTTGTACTAGGTTTTAATTCATTTTATTTCCTAAAATATATTTTTTCGTACGTACGAAATTATTTAAAGAAAAGCGCCAGTTTGGGCTTCTTACAAATATTAAGACGACCAGAAACACACAGTTTACAGTTGAAAATGGGCAGAATTTTGAAAATGGCAATCGGTTAAAAACGATCGGACTAATTAATAATATTAAAGGGACATTCCTGAGTTTGCTGCACTTTTTAAGATGTTATTGACTAACAAAGACTTTTTAACGATTGTAATTGCATATCAAATATATTTTTCTGCATACAGTATTAGTTGCTGTATATTAAACGTGTTTCTTATCGCTCTAATACGTATTTGTACTAGGTTACATTTATTTTATTTCAAAAATATAACGTTTTCGTACGTACGAAATTATTTGAAGACACAATCCAGTTTGGGCTTCTTGCAAATGTTAAGACAACCAGAAATACATTTAATATACAGACACTGATATTCTAAACCAGAAAATATATTTAATATGTAAGTATAATCGTAGAAATATTTTATTACTGGAAAACATCTTACAATACAGCAAACTCAGGAATGTCCCTTTAACCAACTGAGCTAAATTCTGCCCCCGTAAACAATTCTAATTAAAAATTAACTGTCACCAGAAAGTAATTTCGACATAAACTTTTGAACGAAGGTCTAAAAGTTTTAAAGTCCGATCTATATATCCACGCGAGTGGCCTCGTTAAGGCCGTTAGGCTGCACAGCTTGTAGGGACGAGATGGGTTGCAACTCGTCAAGAAAACCTCTAGATTGACAGTCAATAGACGTTGAAGGTTTAGTGCTGTGATGAAATACAGATCTTGAGAAACCGGGTCCGTCTGAAAGAGAATGAACCAGACCAGGGTGTAGTCCAGTCGTCATGGGTTGGTAGGGTGGTGCGGACGGGCCCGACTCAGTAGGATACGAGATGGTATCACAATAAAACAAAGTAAGGAGTAATAGAGACCGACCCCGCTTCCTATTTCTTCTTAGAGTGGAACGGTCAATCTTCCAGTGCTGTTAGAATAGTCTCGGACATGTAGAGGTTAAACGCGAACAATCGTGGCGTTATGCAGAATGGCCGTCATACAAATAATGAAAATAACTAGTCAACATAGTCAGACGGAGAAATGACGTGGAGGCAAGGAATCTCGCTAAAAAAGAATCCAACCTGGTGGTGCAGACTGTCGAAACGAGAAGCGTTCCAGCGTTCAATCAGTTCCAATGGCCGCATACACACTCTCAGTAGTAAACGTCACTTCACTAACAAAAACAAGCCGCGAAAGCACGTGCAGTGTGCACAAGCGAAACAACACGTCTTACTGCGATGAGCTCTAGACTGGGAATGCCGAAAAGATGTGACAGATTACAATGTTGTAATTTTGACACTAATCGTGAGAGAGTTCCAAAATTCAAATGTTTTAATAGACTACAGGCTGACAGGGAATCCCTTCCACTGATTTAATTAAAACGTCTTGGATGATACACAAGTGAAGTTTGGGTTTTCAAATAAATAAAAGTTTAATTTATAATCCATATTTAGATAAATAAATTTAAAATAAAGATATTAAATTCGTGAATGACCTCCTTTAAACGTAGTCCTGTTGGCATACACAAACATGAATCGATCGTGATGGCAAACTTGTCTTCCCACAAACAACTCACTGATCATAGTGCTCACAAACACCTTGTTCAGACACTTAATAGATTCCAATACTCCAGCAACAGAAATATACCTAATCAGCGGTCACACAAATATTAGCAGTATTAACAACTACTCTCACATAAATGAGGATCAACACTAACAAATATCATCCATCTTGTCTGGGTCACGGCCATTACAGCGAGCCACGTGTCAAAGTTCGAATGAGTTGCGTCGATCGGCATTTTCAAACGCGTTATGTATCATGGAACAAAATTCACAAATGGAGCAAACGGTAAATAATTCCTCCATGTCGACTAACACTTGTTTTGAATCAGTTTTTGGCTCCATCAATATTTCTGGTGAAACTTTTAACGTAATAGTTGACAACCATTTTCATACCACTGCTGGTCGCAGACCTGCTGTCTTAGATTAAAATAGTTCTTACACGTAATTTTCCAATGGACAACTGTTATATTCTCCTTCAGTTTCATCGTGTGTTCG
This sequence comes from Dracogyra subfuscus, assembly GCA_016106625.1. Classification (NCBI taxonomy): domain Eukaryota; kingdom Metazoa; phylum Mollusca; class Gastropoda; order Neomphalida; family Peltospiridae; genus Dracogyra; species Dracogyra subfuscus. The sequence continues at coordinate 6,066 of JAECMU010236623.1, read as the reverse complement.
TGAACATTCCAAACGATGTTTTTGTTCTGTTTTGTTCTTGTTGACAGACAGTAGTCTCATGGAGTTAAATATTGTTGAACTATTTTTTTTTTCTGCGAAATAATATATCAAAGGTTCGTGTGTTGTTTGTCTTCATTAAAATAAATGTGTTAGTTGTGTATTACCGCGCCCGCCAACATTCCATAGGTTTCAAAGAAATGGTTACAATTGTCGAAAATGAAAAGAATGAAAATGAATGATAAAAATAATACCCCCTAGTGTCATGTGAAATAATTTATCAGCACTCGTTGATAAAAGTAAAAACTCCTCCTCAAGTTTAGAATGTTTATATTTTTATCAACTCGTGCTGATCAATTATGATATCACAAGACACTCGGGGAGTATCCTCTGTATACATTTAGTACGAGGAAAGACCATTGTTTATACTGTCTATGTGACATATTTTTCAACGAGAGTTGCCTCCCTTCAATCATCGCATCAAAGGCGTAGACTGGTTAATTAGACTTGCAGGTGGCGAAGTGCCCATCAGTTCACAAAGACTGTATTCATCTGGTCAGATAATATATTGAACTTCCTGTTAATAATTTAGTCATTGATTTGCTTTTATGTTTATACTGTCAACAATTGTATTACCAATAGAGGCGATATAGCCGAAGAACCTATTTAAATAAGGATGCGTTTCGACTAGCCTGAGTACTCTAACGGTAAGACAGCTAGACGGACATTTGGGCATTTATCTGCTCTCTAACCGTCTGAGAACAATCTACATAAATTCTGCGCAGTCGCTGTCAACCAAACAGTAGTCAAAGATTCCTGCTCTAATAAAACAATCTTGTGTTTCACGCTAAAGGGACATTCCTGAGTTTGCTGCAATTTTCAAGATGTTATTGACTAACAATTGTAATTACATATCAAATATACATTTCTGCATATAAAATATCAGTGGCTGTATATTAAACATGTTTATGATCGTTCGAATATTTTTACTAGGTAAAATTTCATTTTTTTTTTACTAAATTATATTTTTTTAGTGTGTACGAATTTATTTGAAGAGAAAATCCAGTTTGAGCTTCTTACAAATATTGACATGACCAAAAACACATTGAATATACAGACACTAAAATTCTAAACAAGAAAATATATTTGATATGTAAGTTTAATCGTAGAAATATTGTATTAGTCGGAAACATCTTACAATGCAGCAAACTCAGGAATGTCCCTTTAAACACCTTTACATAGATAATGTTCGAGTTCCCAGACAACAACTGTTTCACATAGTAACCACTACTAGACACACTATGGATAGGAACCCGTCAGGAACTACGTATTATAAAAAAAACCCCATAATTTAAAGGTGGTATATATATTGTGTTTCCTAAGGCCAATGGTTCCAGACTTATCCTGTAATCCGATATAACACATATAACGAAATATCAATTTGGCTTCAGCAAACCCGTATGTTTACATAAGACGGAGACTAACACCATTCAGTTTTTAAAGATATTAATATATTTTGTTATTAATCGATAGCTGGGGCGGGACTAAGCCCATTGGTACAGTGTCCGCCTGATGCGCGTTCAGTTTGGGATCGATCCCCGTCGGTAGGCCCATTGGACTATTTCTCATTCCAGCAAGTGCAACACGGTGGCATTACCAAATGTAACTATTAAATAAATGTATAATTCTGGAAACTGGAACACTTCGGCTTTGTTATCTGTGGATGTTGTTTAAAGTCTCTGGACATTGTTGATATCCTTGGGACGCGGTCACAACAATATAACGATATTTAGCCTATGTATTATGATGGTTTGTTTTAACAACACCTTTTTGGTTGCAAAAAGAAAAGAGAAAAAGATGGAATCTGCGAAACAAATTCTGTGATATTTTAAAAGTTCCTTGTTTATTTTATAGAAACTATTCAAGATAAAGCTCCCTGGAAGTAATGACTTATAATAGTTACAGGGATTAATAAAACTAAATATCAGTATTACCATATTTAGACCAGCCCCTCTAAACTGCATTCTAATAGGTCATTGTAAAGACAGTATCTCATAATTTTAGGAAAACATATTTTAAAAATCAAATTGTAAAGTTGTTAAGTTGTTCCATCAATGAAACATAACTATAATATGCCCAGGGCCTTAAAAGAAAGACCTTCCTATTCGGTCAAAATTTAAAAGTCATAACACCCTAGTATTAAAAAGGCCTACCTGGCGTTATAATCTAGTTTCCCGTTACCTTGACCTAGTTAGACACAGGGTCGGGGGCCTGCTTAGGTGGTGCAGACCTTTCGTGGCCTTGTCTTACTTAGGTTGTACTCTTGGTATAAAAATAGTGTATTTTGTTTAATGTTAGTATCGTCATTCGCTTACCTATGCAACAGATCTATGTCCATTTTGCTTCAGAAGTTGACGCTATTTACACTTTTGTTGCTTTTTATTTGTAAAGTTGAAGCTGGAATCGAGATATTCACCTAGCACTTCTCAGGGACCTGGGCAGTGTGATGAATCTAGATGTCAGTTAAAATTTGGAAGTAATGGCTACGTTGTTGCCAAACTATGGAAAAGTGGCACTGCCAATCACGTCAGAAAATTCCCGCATGGCATGGACAAGATCTTGGAATATCCCTTAACCCGAAACAGTGGGTCACACTATTCACACACAAGAGACTAATACACAAATTGATACATCATTTAAAACAAATCCACCACCCAGACGGTCTTCTTGGAATCAATATGCAGGTGAATGTGGATAAGAACATTGGCGGGGTGGATCTGCGTCAGTGGTGGTGATGTGTTGACTCGAAGAAAGGGATTTTCCTTTCTCTAACACTATGGGAGAAACTGAAAGACTGTTTCAACGTGATGTGCAATTTTGTTCCGGAACCAAATTCAGTAATAACTTATGCCACGGAGGAGGACGACCACCAAACCAACATCAGTTGGTGGCAGTGAACAGAGTTTTGGCATTGATCTGCCCCGCTTGCCTATTTTGGTTTTCCATACCTTTACTCTAGCCTCACAGAGAGAATGGCAGCTTTCCTGACCGTAAGTAGCAACAACAAATTGAGTTGCCTGTTTCACTACTTAAGGCCAGGGGGCCACAATTTCTCCAAGCATACTCAGTGAGTGTTGTTTTATGGTGTTCAACATTTTCTTCTGCCACAGTATCACATCCAGATAAGGAATGTCCTACAAGCAGGTTTGGAATGATTTCTGCATATTTGGCAGCAGTTGCCTTGATGTCTATAGCAGTTCTTCCACGTATAGGAGATTGTATTATAATAAGTATGTCAATATTCTGCTCTAGATAGTGGTGCAGCAGGAGGGCCCACACATCTGTATCATCAGCCATCACAGCTACACCGGATGCCCCCTCTGAAACTGCCATGAATGCCTGCTGCACTAGAATATTGTCAGCTTCCTCATGACTGGTGTACATATCTTGTCTCTCTATTACAACGCCCTTGCTAACTGCAATAGTATAAAAAAGTGTGTGCGTCTGTGTATGGTGCTGGACAAAATCTTCATCACTTTGCAAACCCTCACATATCAGTTTGATGAGCTGCTTCTTATTTCCTGTAACAGTCAACATTTCTTTCTGGGCTGGAATTGGTGTTGAGGGCGTCAACTGATACACCCTGCCAGTACCCTTGGCTAATCGTGTTGACTCTTTGGTGCTGATATATATCAAATTTGGAGAGCTTCTCTGCTAGTTTATGCTTAAAGGCATCAATGTATGTCTGCACATTTCCAACAGCAGGTCAAGTAGGTATCCAAAGAAGGGCACAACCATCAATGACAATGACTTCAATTTCTTCATGGCTACTCTCAATTTTCATATCTCTTTTCAAGATGGATTTTGATGCTGAAATTCACATGTCACCAGAGTCTGCAAATAGAGCTGTTGGCAGTGGAGCCAATTCATGGGACATCAGGTCATCAATGTCTATATCCCTGTTACTTGCCTCAGACATATGGCACGACTGTAGATTATTATTATTATTTTTTTGGTGTTTTGTTTAACGACGCACTCATCACATTTTAACTACGGTTATATCGGCGTCGGACATGGTTATGTCGAGAAAAAACCCAGTGGTTAGCTGACGGGGATCGATCCTAGACCGACCGCGTATCAGGCGGGCACTGTACCACTGGGCCACGCTACCCACTCGACTGTAGATTAGGTTTGTATCAAAAACCTTATGTGTGCCAATATTTACAGACTTATTGGTATCTGCCATTGTAGTTATCTTTCTTTCAATCTTATTATGAAAGCCTCCAGGCAAAGCGTCTGTAAATGCCCTGGACTGTTTGCCCCCGATTTCAATTGATTTATGAACATTCACGTTTGAAGATGACTGTACCCTTCCAGTAACTATGTTCACAATTGATCCCTCTGGATGCTATTGGTGGTCAAGTGGTGGTATGCACTGGACAATCTTCACTCTTATGTCCTGTCGATCCTTTGCATCATATTGTATTCTAGATTTGCTTTCTTCTTTGTGCACAATTGCCTGCCTGGCTACATTCTCATCACCTCACATTTCAGCTACATCGGTAGCAACCTGACCGCAGAGGTAGGCTCAACGCCCAAAATGTCAAAGCTTCATGAAACAAGAATAGTCACCAAAACAGGGTACATGCTCGTAGCCGCTTACCCATAGCAATGAGCTCTATTAAAATGCCTTAATCATATTTTTTGACCCTCAAAACATATGTATAGAGCCCTCATACGGCAACTTTGCTTACCTAGTTACAGAAATATTGCAGAAAAGGGATTTTTGAGTAATGGCGATCACTAATTTGTATATTTATGAAAATGTTCAATGGTGGGAGAATGCCATCACGCAGTTTCATAGAGAGTACGATACCTATATAAGATGAAAACACGGAGAAAAAACTTTAGAACCATTTTCCAGGTTAGGACAAAATATGTAGTTGACCCCCTGACTATGACTATTGGATGTCAAACATATAGTAACTTTTCCATTAGTAGCAATAGATGTTTTATATGTACCATCCCACAGACAGGATATCATATACCGATGGCGATCGATCCTAGACGGACCGCGCATTTCCAAATATATATATATATAATCAAACCTGTATATAACGGTCACCCACGGGACTTGACAAAAATGGCCGTTATAGAGAGGTGACCCTTATATACAAGTTCAAAATTGGAACCCATATAGTAAAGAATATCACAACTGTCATAAAAAAAGATGGCGCATTTTTAAACCATTCCCATAGTATCTTGTTTATGGCATCATTGCCTGTTGCTTTCTTCTGCCTTTTTCTTTCGGCTGAAACATTATTGTCAAAATCGGCCAGAACACCAGCTTTCCTTTTTAAAATAGAATTCATCTGAAAACGTCCTACACCAAAATGGTCGGCGAACTTTCGCTCATATAAATTGCCTTTCTCAGATTTGTTAATAACGTCGATTCTTTGTTCTAACGTTAAAACAGTGCAGTTTTTCGTTGGCATTTTGTATACACATATATTCTTTGATATATTTCGCAAACGCTAACATTGACTTGCAGAAGATATTTTGTGCAATTGAAGGATCTACCCATGTAGCATGTTTGACTCATTTGTTTCTTTCATGTCACCGTTAATCCTTCAGTGGAGTTTGACCGTTGATTACAGCTGAATAAGATCAGGAGTCGCTGAAATAATCTGAACACGGGTTATTTACAATGACCGCCTCCTGCAGCAATTCATGTTTATTTACCAATCATGTCTGGCTAGAAACAATGAAACACCTAACTTAATATCCCATTTGTTTAATTTCTCGAGACTCAATAGAGTGACAATACCTACAGATTACATTATGTACAGCCAATGGGAAGTCGTCTACTATTCAGTGAGGATGCTGAGGACCAATCGAATTACACCACCAGTAACTGCCTGTCACGGAAGTTACTGAGTGTCCGTTTGTTTTTCAATTATGATCAGAAAAATACAATGGAACTTTACTTTGACAGAATATAAACCCAAAACTACAGACATGGCCATATAAACACATCTAATTTATAATTTTAAAATGATTGAAAAAGTA
>JAECMU010236601.1:1740-16321 GCA_016106625.1 Dracogyra subfuscus | reverse complement strand
ATTTTAACGCAAAAAACATTTTAATTTGGGAGGGACTATTTACCATATTCATGACAGCAAAAACAATATACAAATATAAAATTAATTTCATTTATTGTGACTGATTTTATGACATTTAGGTGGTGTGCGAGGCAAAAATCTAAAAATCGCGTAGCACAGGGCAATGGACATTACAATGAAGTGAGTAGGGGAGTTGTTCCCTCTTGTTTCGTAAAGCGCGGAAATAACGTCACCAATAACGAAAACCAAGCACGAACGCGAGGAAGGTAATGCTGTAGCTTAATCAAATGATTGTAAAAATCATAGTAATGATTGAAAATAGCACAACATATATCAAAATGCACCATTTCGTGTCTATAATTTAAAATATACCGGCAAAATAACTTTATTTTACAGAGCTCGAACTGATGAAGTTGCAACATTGTAGGGTATATCGACAGTGGACCTGTTTCTGTAGGGCACCTATTTCGGTGGATCCGTGGATTTCTCGCTACAGTATTTATATTTGGAGATGTTTTACTTTTGCGTGGGGAAAATAAACAGAAGCCCAACAGATTAATATTTATATTTGCGAAACTGAAAATGTTTAAAATTAGCGACCATTTTGTCTGATACGTAATGATGCATAATTTAAAAAATTAGTATTTATGTCATATTTTCTTCTAAATGTTTCAAATACCAAAATATTAACATTTGGTGCATATCACACAATCTCACATGTGCCAGATCAACAAGGCCAAAGCATTAAAATTTTACGATTTTTGAGACCCCTGTTGTTAGAATTTGTTTTCAATTATTATAGTTGATCTGCAAAAGGTATGCTACATTTTTGTGCCTCTGTTGCAGTGAATAGTTTTTATAATCCATTCATAACAATTGTAAATAATTTTGAGTGTATAAATTGTGTTAATTAAGAATCAATTCGTAATTAAAAATAAAAAAAGTACTACTCACTGGTATAAACGTAATGCCTATCAGCAATGACATCAACTTGTTAGCAATGTATGTTGATAAAACGCGGACCGGACCACAACGCTTGACATATTTAATTTTTCCTTTTAAAAACATATTAAACTAAGTGTCGACAACTGTGTTAAGACACGCGGGCAACATAGCCCAGTGTTACAGTGCCCGCCTGATCCGCAGTCAGTTTGGGATCGATCCCCGTCAGCTAATCACTGGGGTTTTTTCTCGACATAACCATATGTCCGACACTGATATAACCGTAATTATAATGTGTTGACTGCGTCGTTAAAAAAAAGAAAAAAAGTTAAGACATATATTTGTTCATATAGTGGCATTAAAAATGGAAAATGATGAATCGCACATGTGCGCTACGACACTTTTTGCAAACGCATGCGCCTGAACACAATTAGAAATGTCGCACTCTTTCCTGTTTACCGGAGGGTCTTTCACTTTTCTTTACTAGAATATATTTGCTTTACGTCCACATTGTAGATTTTTCACGTTAATTGATTGTAATCTATTTTGTTTCACGTATCATATCTAAAAAATGTAGAATATTATTTCTGTAAATATCTTATTCGCGTTTTTGTCGTTAGGTGAACACAGTTTGGGATGTCGATGGTATATTGTGCCTCTGGTGTCCACTTCTCGTGTACTAAGCATTCAAGCGCCAGTTTCTACTAAAAATGCTAAAAGTAATTAAGACAGGTTTACTAACCTTAGAAAGTGCAATGGTACAGGCGGTAGATTACAAATTGAGCTATTGTTGCAACTTTGTCGGTAAATATTTCTATCGTTTTAAAGGGACATTCCTGACTTTGCTGCAATATTTTAAGATGTTATCGACTAAAAATATTTCTATAATTAAACTTACGTATTCAATTTATTTTCCTGTTTAGAATATTAGTGGTTCTATATTAAACGTGTTTCTGATCGTTCTAATATTTGTACTAAGTTAATTTTCATTTTATTTCCTAACAAATATTTTTTCGTATGTACGAAATTATTTGAAGACGAAATCCAGTTTGGGCTTCTTATAAATATTAAGACAACCAGAAGCACAATAAATATACAGACATTGATATTCTAAACAGGAAAATATGTTTAATATGTAAGTTTAATCGTAGAAATATTTTATTATTCGGAAACATCTTACAATGCAGCTAACTCGGGAATGTTCCTTTTATTTAAAAAAAAAGGTGCAGTGTGTGAAATGTTAGCTTTACCGTATCCTAAACTATTGAATTCCGTCATCCATTGAATTCCATCACATTTTACTTCCGGGCTCTTTCTACTTATACAGCACAACCGCAAACTTTTTGCTGCCGGATATTTATAAACAAAAGAAGCTTTCATCAGTCTTAAACACAAAATGAGAGGGGGGGTGGAAAGTAACATTTTTGTTTTACCTTGTACAACACTGGCAACTCAAATTTGCAGACAGGAACCATATTCAGTGGTGTTTGATATAATAATACATTTGTAAATGAAGAAACTAGATTTGACAGATCTGTTTTGCGGTTGTCTGCATAATGTTTCTAATTTTAGATACATAACATGTGACTGACACTCTTTTGAAGGGCAAAAAATGGACATTCCTCATTTGCGACATTCCGATGTGTCGGAATTCGATGGTAGTTTGAAAATAAGAAAAACATTCCTTCTTGTTGGGAATTGTGGTTTCGTTGATAGATAAGTTACGTAATTGCAAACTTTTCTTTGCTATTTTACTGAAAATTGGACATGGTAAACAGTGATGTCGCTAATATTGTTCGATGGTTGGAATTAGCATGCGCAGTAGCGTTTTCCTCTTAGTGTAGCGGAATTCGATATATCGAGGATACTGTCTTTGTTTTTCCAATGTTTTTGTTTTTTAACAGTCTTGTTTACTGTAAACTTTTTTGTTTTACATATCTGTCAGAATGGCACGACGTCATCAAAGACGTACAGGTGAGGTTAATTTTACTTAAGTTTTTCTTAGCTGGAAAAAATATGTAGCAAACAAAATAGTCATGTTAATAATTCTCAAATGTTTTGAACATTGCATTTACAGTGATCAGTTTTAAATTTAACTATTTTGATTGATTGTCCAGAGGGTGTGTATGAGCTCACATTGAGGTTGCCCATTAGAACACTGGATTGCCCTAATTCCAAACACCAAAAGGTTTTGGAGTGCATATTTGTTTCAGTAAACCACTTAACATTGGTCAGATGCAGTATATATTTATAATAAAATTCAGGAGATGACAAAGAGCAGTGCTGCAAATCATTTAAATAAATAAATTAATTAATTATCAGTAAGTTATAACTGAAATACTGTAGTAGATGATTTCATAATGATGATGTAAACATGTTTTCTCTAATATTACATGTAATTTTATCAAAACTAGTTCTTTATAAGCTTTCAAAGATCTTTTGGCTCTTCTTATTCATACCATACTTGTTAATCCAAACCAGCTTCGATGGCACGTTGGTCTAAGCTGTCGGTCTAAAAAGAAGGCTTGTAGGTACTGGGTTCGTATCCTGATACCGGCTTCCACCCAGAGCGGGTCTCTTAAGGACTCATTGGGTAGTTGTAAGGCTGCTACACCACCTTCTCTCTCACTAACCCCTAACAGGATTACAACTAACTACTAACCAACTGTCCTGGACAGACAGCTCAGGTTCCTGAAGTGTGCCCAGGGCAGACGTGCATTATAACAGATTGCTCTGAATGGGCAGGTAAAACAAACAAATTGACTTGACTTGTTCATCCAAATTTGTAATAATTTCATAGAGCTAACGAAATTCTTAAAACACAATTCTTGTTTGCTGGCCTTTCCAAATCTTGCAGATTTATTGGTCTGGTACGGAGTTACAGTATTTTGTTTAAATTATATATTGAAGAGACTCCTGAGTTTGCTGCTATTGTAATATGTTTTCAGACTAACAGGGTTTTTTTAATGACAAAAATTCTGTATTAACATTGCTCAAAACATATGGTAGCACGAAAACAAAATTTGGGTCACTAAATATTCATTCAGGAAAGTTCAGATTTGATCGCATATATGGCCAAGATTATCCGAATGATTATGATTGGTTTTATGTACTGGGTCAACAAGACTCACAGTTTTGTATATCAAGACTACAGTTAACTACATGCATATCCGGTCTACAAAATTAGTGTTCAGGCTGCAAAATGACCGGGTTCGCATTGCAAAAAGCATCGCAAAATGTTGTGATCACAATGCAATATTGTAACAATGACTAGCAATTTGCAATGCACGTTTTTTGTAACCAAATTATCTTTGAATTTAGATCGCGGGAGAACGCACTTAGGGTTGTTGATTTTCCATGATCGTAAACAATGATAACAAAAAATCAAACAGTGTGTCAGTGACTGAAGTTAGAATTTATTGGATTTAGATTATTCAAGAAATCAATCCTAATTGTACCATTTTCCTATCAAACAAACTCTCACATCTTTTTCATTCAGAATAGTCGGATGATTATGATTGTTTTTGTACAACCGGCAGAAAAAAGCAAATGTCATTTATAGACACAACTTGAAGATTCAGAGAACGACAAAGTTTAAAAATGAATCCATAAATATGGGCTAAGTACTTGTAACTCGTAGCATTATATAACGCCATTTACTGTTTGATAAGGGTTTGCTATTTGCATCATAGATTTATGTTGCCTTCAGAACATTAGGCCTTCATGGATGACTAGCCTAAAAATTAACCTCTGATTTATTATAAAATATATTCTTCAAATTCAATTTGGATTCATATTTTATGAACATTTAATGCAATAACCAATAGATTATGTTTGTAATTGAAATATAATACTTTGAAACTATCACAAATAGGATACTAGGGCTTGAGGAAACATAAATTAAACACACTTTTCATACTTTTGTTTTGTCTTTGTCTAATTGTAGCAAGAAATGCCCAGAAAGTATCTAAAACAGTAAGTACAGGACTGTATGTTAGTCTTATCTCTATTATATTTGATGACATTTTTAAAAATCTTGTTTTTATGTGTTTAATAGCATTTTTAGTTTATAGTTGTTATTTTTAGCATTATATAAGTAATCATATTTTATGATATTTTAAGCTAGAATTGGTCAGTACCGGTATTTAATTTTAAACAACTAATATATGATAGTCAGGGAGTTTGAGAATATTTTGTTCAGTATTTCGTGCAAGTTTTAGAGATAGCTAAAAAATTCAGAAACACTGAATATTAGTTACAAGCCTGTCAATTTTTAAATAGACCATAGCTATCTCTGATAATGTTTAAATACAGATGCTAATCTCTTCCTTTCTTAGACAGAGATCTTTTAGTAAGTTAAAGTTAGTTATTGTGTACATTTATAAAGTAATCTACAGGTAAAACAAAAATGAAATGAAAGTCACTGGAATGTATAAGTTTTGTTTTCAGTTGATTGGAAAGGATTTTGTGTCAGTGCAGAGTTGCGGGACCTCACAGATTGATGACAACATACCTAGCAATATGGACAGTGTGGAGGAAAAAGATCAGAGTACTTCTTCTAATAACATCCAACAGCTCACCAAAGCTTGTGTATCGGTTAGTTCCCATTATGGCCTTGGTGACCAAGAAGGATGCACATACCTTGTTAATATTTATGTTTTTCATTTTATGGTCATCATTTGTATGGTCTTCAGTGAATTTTATTGCTAAAACAAAGATTTGTGTACAAGGTTTTTTTCTCATATTTGTTTTTGTTTAAATTAATAATTATTCTGTTTATTTAGTCTGTTATTTTTTTATTTATTTTTTTACTTTTAGTTTATTTATTTATGTTTGCAGTTTATATCTACAAGTGATACAAGGGGAAAATGAAATGAAAGTCATTGCAATGTATAACTTTTGTTTTCAGTTGATTGGAAAGGATTTTCTGTCAGTGCAGAGTTGTGAGACCTCACAGATCGATGACAACATACATGTACCTAGCAATATGGACAGTGTTGAGGATAAAGACCAGAGTACTTCTTCTAATAACATCCAACAGCTCACCAAAGTACGTGTATCGGTTAGTTCCCATTATGGTCTTGGTAGGTAAGAGGGATGTGTTGTGACATATATGTAGTGGGGTGGGGGATAAATATTTAAAAAATAATATATCAAAACGAAACCACTGTCACTATGTTAAGATTTCAAATTAAAGCCTTTGCAGTCAGGTATTAAAATTATGGATAGCTTAAGTTTTGACCCCTTGCAGGCTCTCAATAAAGAAAGAAAGAAAGTGTTTATTTCTCAACACATTTCATCAACGGTTATATTGGCATTGGACATATGGTTAAGGACCACATAGGGCACAGGTTAGGATGGAACCTCCAAAGTAGATTTAGAGGTCAAAATCTCATTTTCTTATATGAAATGATTTGTGAATGGTTTTTTTTTCTCATATTGTTTTGTGTTTATGTTATTAATAAGTCTTTTTTAACATTTATTTTTGAAGTTTATGTTTACAAGTGATACGAGGGGGAAAATTGAATGAAAAGTCATTGGAATGTTTTGTTTTTTTCTTCATATCATTAAAAAGGAGTGCTTGGCAGAGCAGAGTTGCGAGACCTCACAGATCGGTGACAACATACCAAGCTCCAGCCATGACAATGGGGGAGAGGACAGGAGCTATTTTACCACTGACATCCAGCAGCTCACCACAGCCCATGTATCCGTTAGTGCTGATTATGGTCTTTTTGTTTATTTTTGCAAGTCAATCATTATTAATATTGGTCTTAAAGGCATATTATCACAGATTTAGGGCACCTTATTTCCCTAAATATGGATTATAAATGAACATTGCATTAATTTGGGATACCAAACCTTGCTATTTGTATATCATCCAAGACGCTTTTATTGAACCACGGTGGAGGGAATTCCATGTCCATGTCGACCCTCTTAGCAATTTTCATGTTTGAATATTGGCAATTGTCCATAAAAATGTCAGACATTTCAACATCTATAAGTTAATTAAATTGAGATGTTTACCTGAATGCTTAAGATGTATGTACTATTTTACAGAAGCTGAAAAACCCGGCCTTGTCCTTAGATGCAGAAAGTTATGAAGATGCTAGATTTGTAACATCTCAGTCCAGTGGGGTTAGGTCCAGTCTCACAAAAAGAGAAATGTGGGAACTTTGCGATTTGTAAGACATTGCAATAGCTTTCAATTGAGCTATGAAATATCTCTGTGTGTCTTGGATGTGTTATTGTATAATACAGCAACATTATTCCTTTTTGTGGTATGCCATTTGTCTTTGTGATTGATCAGCACTCAAGATGTTACTAATTTTATGACCTTAGCTTCTGTTTTCATAAACAACGTTATTTCTGCCTAGAGCAGATATTTTAAAAGTGTTGGAAGTACTAACACATTTGTATTACCAGTATTAGCATGGTACTTTTATTTCTGCTTAAAAGTAGAAATTAATGTTAACTGATCATGCAGCAAACAATAAATTTGATCATGTCTGTCTTAGGTGTACATCATTTTAATTAGTGGTATTCATTTTAATAATGTTAAAATGTTCTTGTATAGATATTGTATTTAGCTGTAATGTATTTTACATACAGTTAACATAGTTTGGACCCACGTTTTGAGGAATGTCTCCAAAAAGACACTCCTATTTTTCTAAATGGCTATGTGTCAACAAAACATTTTTTGTTAAAACATTTAGCATGTTGTTGTTTTTTAATGACTAACAGTGCTGCCACATGAATTTTATTAAGGGAGTAATAAAGCTGATTTGAAATGTTGACAGAATATGTGTGATTTCAAAGGCCTAATGAACAAAAATAAATTTAAATGTAATCCTTTCGAGACTCCATTAAATCACTTTTTGCTAAATTGGTCATGCCATTAATAATTATGTTAGAAATTAGTAACATTTTCATTTAAATTTTCATTTTTAAATTAAAATTGTTTTTAATTGTTTATCAGCTTAATATTATTGTTTTAGTTCATCTGATGACCAAGAGATATCCGAAGATGTAATTTCTAGTGAAGATGAGTGGAAACCAGAGGTCAGAGTTTAAAACAAAGTTAACTTAACATTCAGCATGATGCAACTTGTTTTTAGACAAGATAACAGTATAATATCTGAGGTACCTGAATAAGTGTGTAACCTAATAAATCCACCTGTCAATAGACACCTGTACGGTTTTGAAATGAAGTTAGGTTACTATCTGTTCAGTTGATGGACTTGATTAGGCCATCAGTCCACAGTTTGTAAGGTACTGGATTCGAATCCCAGTCGATGCATGGGATTTTTAATCCAGATACCGATTCCAAACCCCGAGTGAGTGCTCCGCAAGGCTCAATGGGTAGGTGTAAACCACTTGCACCGAACAGTGATCCATAACTGGTTCAACAAAGGCCATGGTTTGTGCTATCCTGCCTGTGAGAAGCGCAAATAAAAGATCCCTTGCCAAAGGAGTGCCCGAGCGGGTGGATTCAGGTTCAGGGCCCTCCCCCTGTGAACGTGTTGAAACTCAGGATGTCTGTAGGTGCATTCTAAGCCTTTTCGGAAGCATTAATGAAAAAAAAAAATCTTTTATGGAGTTCGAAATAGATACGTTGTTTTTAGTTTTTTTGTTCATTATGCAGTGTTAGTATTTGTCAATTTTTGTGACATTTTTGGATTCCTGTATACGTTAAAAGTGTTTTTAACATATGTAAAATTATAGCCAATCCAATAGTATGTCTACATACATGTATATTCCTTTAGAGATAGAATAGCAGCAGATAATTTAGCCCTCCCAAGCAGTCCGAGCACATTTCTTTAAAACGTTTTTTAAACTACATGTATAGATTGGTTGCAAGTTACAACTGTAACACAGTATAACATTGTTTACTGGTTTGCTGCGCATCAAGTATCAAGTTTAAAACATTTGTCGGAATACCAGTAGTATGTCGCATGAATAAACTTCCTGTAATTGTGAACTTTGCAAGTTTTTATTTCTGAACGTTTACAGGCCATGATGTAACCGATTTGCGGTTCACGTAAATTTAATTTTGTGTAACCGACACATGAACAGAACGGTGGTTCGCGTGAAATATTGTGCCCTGAATGTGGAAAAGGTACTGTGTAAATGCACTGTATCAATAAACTCGTGCACAGAAAAAAATGTGTGCCAAATTGCTGTAATGGAAAGCAGGCCTAAGACACTTCCATGGCTAATTTCCAACATTTAGTACATTGCCCACTGAAATTGTTTTTGTTTTGTTTTTGACATGGTTATTTCTACAAGTATTACTAAAAGTAAGGGTTAATGGATTTATTAAACCATGTCTACTATCCTAGTGAATTTTGAAATAGTGGATGTTTTTAGAAGCTCTGTTGTTGTTTCTGACTAATGTAAATTTGTGTATTACTGTAATACGTGCGTTTTTCAGACATTTATTGAATACTATGTAATGAGTCCTTGAGTAAGAGACATGGACCTTGAAAAGTCCTTGATTTTTCTTCAAAAATCCTGTACGAACCATGTTAAAACCATCATCAAAACGACTATTTCTGTGACTCATATATTCAAGTGCGGACAAACTATACTAAATAACAGTCTAGTATTTTGATTGCATATAAACACATTTAATTACAACAATGAACTGTAATACATACTGGCATCTGGCAATCAATGATGCCAGTCTGGATTAAGTCTGTTTCAACAACAATTAAACAAAATAATCTTTGATACTACATTGAATCAGAATGTTTTATTTCGAAAGTATTTAAAAATAAAAACATTTCATTTACTATAGATACACAATAATGGGCTAAATAACGGTTAATGGTTTACGGTTACATTTCAGTTAATACCGTTATTATCGGAAACCGAAAGTAGTGACTAAACCTTTTTATGTGCTATGACCCATTGCGTTCAATGTATTTTAAGTTATTGTCAGTTACCAGTCAAGTAAGAAAGCATGACGTTATTTCAGTGAATAAGAAGTCAAAAGGTCTCTGTTTATCGACAAAAGTACAATTTTGAAAAAATAAACTAAAAAAAAGGACAATTTTGAAAAAAACAAAACATGTTTCTGTGGGGTTTTTACGGAAAATGGGAATTCTGTTTTCAACGGCCGATTCCGTGATTTCCATGGGTTTTTCCGCATTCACAGATTTTTGGTGGCTCTACATTATATGTATCAAGTCGTTGGATATAATTATGTATACTTGTATTTGGTTCAGCCAGGGGTGGAATCTAGCTCAGTCAATAGAGTGCTCGCCTGAGGTTCTTAGGTTGAAGGAGATCCTCCTCAGCAGATGTCTATCACTGGGCTTTTTTCCCCGTTCCATCCAGTGCCCTGCGATTGGTATAACAATGGCAGTGGTATGTACTGTTCTGTCTGTAGAGAAAGTGCAGATAAAAGATCCTTTGCAGCTTTTCAGAAGGAGTAGCCGATCGTGTGGCAGTAACAGGTTTTCTATCTGAAGATCTTTGTGGCCCTTTACCATATGTCCGATGCCAACATAATCGTAAATAAAATGTGTTCAGTGCATTGTTAAATAAAACACTTCTTTCTTTCTTTTTTCTTTCTTTTTGGTTCAGCCATTGACAAATCATATGCAAGTATGATACAGATTCCTGTACGTTGTACCGAATATTCAAGTGTATCAATACACCTTTAGGCCATATTTCTCTTGAACAGTTCAATCATGATTCATAGTTGAGAAAACAATTGACTACAAGTATTGTTTGGTTCATGCAAGTACAAACCGAAAACAAACTGCACACATTTGTTTGAGTCTACTGTGCACTTATAAAGCTCATACTTGGATAGACAAAGAAATACTTGCAATCAGTCTTATTTGAAGTGTGAATCATGATTGAGCTGTCAACAATAAATCTGGCCTTAGAGTGTACATGTATATGATTAAATTCTAGCTTATGTGTAGTTAGCAGATTTTCTTTACTTTATTACAGGAAAAGAAATCGAAGTAAGACTTTTCAGAATCAAATTCTGAATCTGATTTGTTTTCGGATGAAGAGCCAATCAATGGGTGAGCCCTGAATAATGAATGAATGTTTGACACCCCAGCACGAAAAATGCTTTGGCTATTGGGTGTAAACAAAAGTGAACCAGTGGATGTACATAAACTATTGTTTTGAATCTAACCAGAATGTTTTGTTTTATAAATGAGTAAATTGATGTATATTTAATTGTCCAGTTTGAATAAACAAGAAATATCAGGTGCCATATGCATGAAGAATGGATAGAGCTTTTCGTGAATAATTCTTATTAGCATTACTGCCACTACAAATGTTTATGTGTGGATTACAACTTTGTTTTTTCTCTTCTTTTTTTCTTTCTTTTTTATCTTTTTTTTATTATTGCCCCCAGATCAGTTGACAGTGTCAAGGTTGGGGAGCCTTGAATCATTGCCTTACAAAAATACATGCATATATTCATACACACACATACACATAAACTACAACCTATTTTTGTCTATCGAAGGGTTATTTCAAGCTAAGGTTGGAAAATAATCGGGGAGATAGAACCTATGGCTTATCACGACTTAGGCATAAAGTTGGAAACAATAAATAAGAGATCTAGTATACTGAGTAGAATTGTAGATCTATGGTACATGAAGTGGGAGAGCTTATGCATCTGTACATAACATAAACAAAACCCAAAAGCCTTTTATCTGGTAATTTTAATGTGACAATGCACAAGTGTACTTAAAATAAAAGATGGTAAATAATTATTTGCTTTATAACGTGTATTTGATTGTTTTTATCCTTACCCATCTTGCATACATACAGCTATTCTCTAAATGTAATAAACCAAATTCCTTGGCTATATTTCAAAGACTGTGTTATATATTTTCAAGTACCTCATCTGTTTATTCATCGGTCCTCATTAACAATGTCTTTTGTTTCAGCTCATATGACAAGCAAAAGACCCACAAAGAAAGAGGTTAGCTTTTTAACATTGTGTCTGTCAGTTATGTAATGATCCATGTGGGGGTGGGATGTAGCTCAGTGGATAAAGCGCTCACTTTAGGTGCTGAGGTCGCAGGATAGATACTCCTCAGCGGATGTCTATCATTGGACTTTTTTCCTTTACAATCAGTGCCCCACGACTGGTATAATAAAGGCAGTGGTATGTACCGTTCTGTCTGTGGAAAAGTGTATATGAAAGATCCCTTGCGGCTTTTCGAAAAGAGTAGCCCATCATGTGGAGGCAGCGGGTTTCCTTTCTTCATATCTTTGTTGTCCTTTATCATATGTCCAACACCAATATGACCGTAAATAAAATGTGTTGAGTGCATCATTAAATAAAGTACTTCTTTCTTTCTGATACATGTATGTGTATACGTGTTTGTGCCCATGTGACTGGCATCAGATATAGTTTTAAAACAGTAATAATAATAGGTTAAACATCATACATTCATCATTTAAATTTTCAATGGAAAATAGTCCGAAGGAATAGTCATTTTTCAATATGTATGTAAAAGAGTAAGATTTTATTATCCAGATTGATTTGTACAGTGTCAGGGCTCAATTTCTATTCTTCATATGCCAATATCCTTTCTCTTCATTGGCTGCTACTTATAATGTCTCTCAATCATATAACACATACAACACATACATATATTTATATATTACTATTTCCTTTTTACAGCTTCATTACAAAGATTACCTGAACGACAATCGAGAAAGCGGACACCAACACCAAGGCAAAGGAATCAAAGAAACGATAGCACAACTAAAAGAAAGTGATATACATGTTTAATTGATGGATGCACTGGAAATGTTGTTAATCTGCAGAGACATTTTAAATCTGTACATACAGAAATACCGGAGTTTGAAGTCCGTGAACTTATTAAAAAATCCAGAAGAAAACCAAAGAGGAACTTTCCTAAAAAAAAGTGCTGTTTCACAAAATGCCAATGGATTGGGACTCGACCAGATAAGCATTTAATTTTAAAGCACAAACTTTTGAAAGGAGAGGCCTTGCAGTTAGGGAAAACATGTGCCAAGATCAACACCGATAACCTTTGTCTTCCTGACATGCATACTGCTCAAAGACTGAGTGAGGAATTTCTAACTTGGTTCTCGTCCTTAGAAGGTGGAAATTATGTTCCATCTTCCATGGAAGAAAATAAACGAATTCAGAAAGAAACACAAAACAGAAAAATCCAGTATATGATTAAGACAGTTTTGGAAAAAACATTTGAACAAAATCCATTTTCCACACCACAGCTTGTTCAGCTCAAAACCATTGGGAGATCCATGATTCCAGAACAGGAATCTGTTGTTTTGAGAATCAAAGAAGGGAAATCATGGGGAACAGTGAAAAACTACTTGTCAGCACTGAGCCACTTCTATGACTTTATTGAAGCATGCTACCCACACCACCAACTTGATCTTGTTGGTATGAGAACAACACTAAAAGGTATCATTCATTCTGTAAACAAATTTGTAGGAGAGGAACTTCAACATAGAAAGCTGGAGTCCAGAAATCATGGCCAAATATCTTGATCAAGAAATATCGGTTGCACTCACAAAGCGTTTTAAGAGCAAAGGCTGCTCCAAAACAGATTTGAAACAGGTTGAAAAAGTTCGCAATCACCTCATCCTTCAAACAGCACTTACAAATGGAAAAAGGAGTGGAGTACTCTGTGACATGAAGTGCAGCCAGGTTATGAATGCAAAGTCTGTCGATGGAAAAAAGGTTGTTCTTGTTGAGGATGGAAAAACTTTCAAAACATCTGGTGCCGCAGGGGTTCATTATGAAATAAGAGATTTCCTGACAATGGTATACTTTATTGAACATATTCGACCAGCATCTGACAATGACCAAGTCTTCTGTCAAAGTAATGGAAAACATGCCACTGTTAGTGACATAAACAATTATTTGCAAACAGCATTCAATGATTTTGGGATGGTTTTCAACCTTGCTGTGCCTCACATCACTTGCAGTCTTATAAGAAAAACTCTCGTCAGTCTTGCAAGAGACAGAGGAGTGAGCAGGGAAACCCAGATTGATATGGCAAAACACATGGATCACAGGGTTGAAACAGCTGACAGACACTATGACACAACTGCTGGCCTTAAGTACTCTTCAAAATTCAGCAAAATTCTTCAAAGCTTCATTAATCGTGAAGGACCAAGAACAGTGGATACAGATTCTGATGCAGAAGAAACTGATAAAGCTAAGACTACTGCAGATCCTGAAATTGAACTTGAAGTGTCTGCAAAACTTAACATTAGTGCAACCCAAAATACAACACCCAAAAGTGATCAGAGATCTGTATCCTATAGATTTGGTCGTCCAGAAGTGTTTTCTGTAGAAGACCGCGAGCGAATTAACAGGTGTTGTGCACCGCTTATTGATGCTAGGGTAACTGATGGTGGGCCTGTAAAATGTGAAGATATCGTAAAACAGATTAAAGAAGCAGGAGTACAATTTCAAGACTTGTTTGGTACTTACACCAAAAAACAGCTGTATAACAGAGTGAGATTGGTGATCAGATCTAGAAGAGACAGTCCATAAGTGGATTTTTTCACTATATTATACATCTTTATGTTAATCATATAAAGGTTTAAAGGGACATTCCTGAGTTTGCTGCAATGTTTAAGATGTTATCGACTA
>JAECMU010236568.1:2421-14312 GCA_016106625.1 Dracogyra subfuscus | reverse complement strand
GAAAGCTGTGTCGCTGTAATGGTTTTTTAACAACTTGTGTGTGGACAAAATTTGGGGGAAATGCAATGGTAATTAAAGGTAGAAGAGCAATTTTTCGTAGTTGTTAACATTTTGGTTCGGACAGTAGCTTGTTTGAAAAGATATTTACTAATTAACAGTTTTATTAGAAGTTATGCCCTTAGTTTGTTTGGTCTTGTGAATTAAAAAAATAAAATTGTAATTGATCAATCAGCATTTTTATAGTTATCGCGAGTTATCGTCATTAACGCATATCGTCAAATGCTTACTAGCCAGTTGGAACAATGTTCTCCATTTTGTAATACCGTACGGATTCTAGCAGTCACTTCCTCGCAGCCAGTTATGTTAGCAGCAGATACGCATGGTGACGTTTTAAACCCCAGACTCGTACGCCTTTTATAATGCATGTTGTGGTGTAATTTGTAATACGAAACTAGTTGAACATCCTATATTTCCGTAGTACAGAAGGATTTTTAAAGTAATACTTCAGATATTATAAAAGTGCTTAATAAAATGGTAGTTGTATTTATATGGATATTAGTAACAATAAGACTGTGAAAATTATTCTTGGTTGTTATTTTGTTTTTGTGTTGTTTTTATATAAAAATACTCTTTAAAAGTCGAAACATTTTCAGTTGTAGTGAATAATAAAAACTAGCATAACAGTGTGTTTGAAAGTGTGAAATACAGGTAGCAATCGAAAGGTGCACAAGTCCGATGTTTATAACGTCGACATGAGTGCTGAAATTGTGTGCTATTGTAATTGTCTGCTAGGATATGACTGCTTGACTTTGTAATGCAACAATAGCCGGACCGTACTATTTTTAGCCCAGTGGGGGCCCGCCAAAAATGTCCTATTCTGGGTTTATTTTTAACTTGGAAAAGCCAGTATAGTGAAACCAATTCAGACTGCGGCGTCTTATATGCACCAAACTTAATGGGATTTTCTTAAATAATAAAAAATATTTCAGACAGTGTCGCTTTAAATACAAAATTGTTTCATTATTCACTGACTGAGTCAGTTTATGACAGTTGAATTTTTGTTATTTTTTAATTGTTTGTAGTTGCACCGTCCAAATTTATTAAATTAAATAAAAACAATTATTTAAATTAATTTTTTTTAAATAACAAGATTAAACCTGAATGTTAAATATAAAATTATTTCATTATTGACTGAATGAGTCAGCTTGCAACAGTTGAAACATCAAATTGTGTGAAATTCTTGCTGTTAAAAGAAGATTGAGTGAAATGAACAGAGGTTAACAATGCAGTTGTATTTCTAATTCAGGTCTAATCCGGCCGTGTTAACTCTGACAGCAATCCAACATCTGGCCACGGGATCAGTGAGAACAGAAGACAAAGCAGACGACATCGTCATCACTATCAGGTAATTATATTTACATAGACTTAACTTTTGTGATACCCAATTGTGTATTTTCTTTTAACATTACCGATCCTCAAACAAAGTGCAATTTCCCCCCCACGGAGTGGTCTGGTCGAACATCCCTAAAGCCAATGGAATGGCCTAAATTCTTCTACTGTATACTGCTCTCAAGTTTTCTCCATTTTGTGCAGGGGTGTCGTTAAACATTCATTCATTCATTCATTCATTCATTGATCTTGGGGGATGAGTTGTAGCCCAGTGGTAAAGCGCTCACTTGATGCGTGGTCGGTATAGGATCGAACCCTGTTGGTGGGCCTATTGAACTATTTCTCATTCCAGCCAGTGCACCAAAACTTGTATATATCAAAGGCCATGGTATGTGTTATCACATCTGTGGGACGGTGCATATACAAGATCGCTAGCTAATAACAGAAAAATGTACCAGGTTTCCTCTCTAAGACTATATGTCAAAATCAATATGCTCTAGTGGTGCCGTTAAACAAACTTTTCATTTCTGAGACGGTTCGTTTGATGGTGTGATGGTAAATAAAACATTTTTTTCTTTCTTTTCAATTTTGATGCCTGTACACCTTTGTTTTTCAGATCCTCTCTTCATGATGCCCCAATCGTACTCGATTCACTTACGGCCAAACAAGTGGATTCTGGGAAGGATCAGAAAGCAGCTGCTGTGAAGGGCCCGTTTGACTACAATTTCTCATACTGGGCAAGGTTTGTTGGTGATTCAAATAAATTATTCATGGCATAAGACATGTACAGAACTTAACATAGCTTTAAGAAATTGTAGTTATGATGTTAAATTAATTTTAAAAATAAAAGAATATAGAGGATAATAAATGAGTTACCACTTATTATGAAATTTATGTCCCTCGTGAAATAATCTTACTCGTCATGAGCTTTAGAAAGTGACAAATGAAAATTATTTCACGAGGGACATAAATTTCATAATAACAAGAACCAAGTTTATTTTTCTGTTTATTACCTCAGCTATTTTTTTCCTCTAAAAACTTTTATTTTCCACGCACATGCACGAAGGCCAACATGTATAGAAACGATGTAGACCACTTTACGCACTGTTCTGAGAATTACTATAACGTTGTAATTTAATCACGTTCATGGATAATTAAAAAACCACAAGTTATCTTTATTCTGCTTCAAAATCTGTTATGAATTGCATTAAAATAACATTTTGTTATTAATTTAACACCAAAAACATTAAAATGACATTTTGTTATTAATTTAACACCAAAAACTGAGACCCGTAAAGGCAAACTCTTTAAACTACATGACGTCATTTTGTGTATTTGTCAAATCGCGATGACGTCATATTTAGTACCAACAAAGTCATTGGTTAGTAAGCGTCAAATTGTCCCCTAGTATTGTTCGTTAAATCAGTGCAGAATATTTCTCACTGAAAAATATTTTCCCTGTTATGAGTGACCACTGGGGTAATAAATATGTAATAAATACAGAACTTCACATACATTGTTTTCACTTGCTATTAATTGCACAAGTTTATTTTGCACAAGAATATATACTACAAGAGCGGCAATCTTGTGTAATGCTTGAAATACGATGTGACATAATTTGTAAATCATGTAAGATGTCAGTGAATAAAAGGCACTAACTTCAGTAAAAATTAAAAGGGAATTCCCCCATTTACAACTTTCTGTCGTGATTGCACATATACATGATATAGTGTGATACAGGATAAATATATCACACAGTTTCAAAATGTCTTTATCACTGTAGTAAGATTGAATACAAATGTAATACATTTCTAATCAGCCACAGTGATGTTTTTAACGTGTAAGTTGGATGCCAAATATTAATAATAACAATTTGGCTAATTTCGTCATTTAGCTAAACAGAATGATTTTTATACGCCTGTCTATGATGGTATGGTGTTGTCCATCTGTCTGTCCGTAAGTACGTACGTCTTTCTGTTAACCTTTTCTTGTTTGGACCATAACTTGCATACAGATGCATACAGGACCATCAGACCTCTCATGTAAGAATAACTTTCTATGGCCATGTGTACTGTACTAGTACTAGGTTACTGTGACCTACGTTTCATATTCTACTGCACATAACAGTAAATCCTTGTCCGGACCATATCTTGCATACATTTGCATACAGGACCAACTTGGAATGGTGGTGTGTCACCAGTCTTCGCCATGAAAGGCGAGCGAACGCTCGCGCTCGCCTCCGCACATGCCTCAAATGTTTAAGACGAGCAGCGTATCAATCGCCTTAGTTTTAGCTATGAATTGTTTTCATTAAATTGAAGTTAGAAAAACATACAAGTAATTATGAAAATCAGACTGTGAACAAAGGTCTCAGAAATGTACGCGCAATAGCGATCGATAACGTAATCACGCGAGTCTGTCATTCTAACAGGATTTTTAGAACTAAACATTTCTTCAACCAGTTTTGTTCTGTTGATCCACCTCGTGGTGTAAATAAGCGCTATTTACATGTCCGTGAGCCAGTCTATTATTTTGTAATGTACTGCCAGTTACTTGTCGCAAAGTTAGAAAACGCAATTAAATCAAATTAAATAGTGTTTAAGACATGTTCCATTGTTGATACTAAATGTTTGATTACTAGCGACAACAAGTTTTAAATTTTATTAGTAGTGTTTTGTCGTACCGGTTAATGTTGTAAATCTAGGTCACGTGGTTGAGTGCATATTTAATGGCGACATTATAATTCATATCTGCTATATCTACTGATATAATATAAACCCCAACATGATACATCCCTCTGCTCCTTGCACAGAAATACAACTCTCAAAACCGACGTGAAACTGAATGAGCATTTTTCCACTTGAGAAACGAGTCGCGAGCCAGTGTTTTGATAGCAATAACATAGAAAGATGTTTCCTTTTTCTTTATTTTGGGTGACTGGCACACCAAAACAATTATGAACAGCATTCAGTAATAAATCATACAAATAAGTTAGGAGGATAGTTACAAAACGTTATGTAATTGTTGAAGTATCCATAATTGGACATTTATAAACTCCTTTTGTCATTTTCAAATTATTTATCTCATCAAATTATCTCATAATATTTAAAAAAAATTGTAATGAAAACAAAAGGGTATGAATTCAGACAGTCTGAATATCCAAATTTGTGTAAACTGGTATCCATTATTTTAGCTGTAGGTGTGTCAAATAGTACTGTAGAGAGGGTCTTTAGTGCACTTTCAATCATCCTCACCGATAGAAGGCTAAAACTCGGTCACAAAAGCTTGGAAGCAATATTGATTGTTAAAATCAATGACTTTTCGTGGACTAAAGAAGAAAGGGGCGAGATAATAGAGTCTGCTGTTGACAGGTATGTGTCCAAGTGCAGAGTGAAATGAATCCAGCAGCAGGAACCACAGCAGTCATCTCAGTCGTTCATTGTTTCAGATGATTCTTCGGAATCAGATTGTGGATACACCGATTTACATGTATCATCTGATAAAAAACATAAAAACAAGTTAAGTTTTCCAAATTTATTCATTATATAGTAATACATGGCACATTTGTACAAACCTATTTAATAAGGAGAGCGATTGCTCGCCTGGCTCAATTAATGAGAGTGATCTACAGCTCGCCTTATTTTACTCATGGCGAAGACTGTGTGACACAATTACTAGGTCTCTGTGTTACAAACTGGCCTCGGTAGCATCATGGTTAGGCCATCAGTGGGTAGGTGTCTATGCACTGACCAGTGATCCATGGATAACTGGTTCAACAAAGGCCATGGTTTGTGCTATCCTGCCTGTGGGAAGCGCAAATTAAAGATCCCTTGCTGCTAATCGGAAAGAGTAACCCATGAAGTGGTGACAGCAGGTTTCCTCTCAGTATCTGTGTGGTCCTTAACCATATGTCTGATGCCATATAACCGTAAATAAAATGTTTTGAGTGCATCGTTAAATAAAACATTTCTTTCTGTGTTACAAATAAGTCTA
Organism: Dracogyra subfuscus; assembly: GCA_016106625.1. Classification (NCBI taxonomy): domain Eukaryota; kingdom Metazoa; phylum Mollusca; class Gastropoda; order Neomphalida; family Peltospiridae; genus Dracogyra; species Dracogyra subfuscus. The sequence goes on along the minus strand of JAECMU010236568.1, from coordinate 8,930 downwards.
TAGTCTGAACATCATGTATCAATACTATCATGTACCTCACCAGTACTCTTTGTTGATTCATCAAGTTAAGTACAGAACAAAATGTTTTTATTAGCAGAATTACAAAAGTTTATGTCCGCTAAAATATTGATTTTCACCAGGGTTCTTACGCATCCTGGAAATCCTGGAATGTTCTGGAATTCTGTGATTTTAGAATCCAGGCCTGGATTGTCCTGGAAAAAGCAATAAATTTGATTGTGTCATGGAAATGTCCTGGAAATTTAGGCCAAAAATTTGGGGGGTTATTTTTCCTCATCTTTACTTTTGTTGTTCCCATGACCTGTCTGCATTTAGACAACAATTTTTTCTAAAAAGATTCATTGATTGAACATTTCATGTCCTTGAAAAATAAGAAAAAGTCCTGGAAAATGTCCTTGAATTTCATGTTTTTACAAGTGTAAGAACCCTGTTAACAGCATGTCACTATTGTGTGAGAACAGGTCAGAGTTTGCCACTTACCGATAATTATGTCAAAACAAAGCACCCAACTGTAGAGTTACATTTTTATATCAGAAGAAAGTAAAGTTTATTTTGTTTAACGACGCCACTAGAGCACACTGATTTTTTATTTTATCGGCTATTGAACGTCAAGCATATGGTAATTCTGATACTGTTTTTTAAAAGAAACCCACTGTTGCCACATAGGCTACTCTTTTATGACAGGCAACAAGGGATCTTTTACGATAGGCAGGATAGCACAAACCATGGCCTTTGTGGAACCAGTTATGAATCACTGGTCAGTGTAAGTGGTTTACACCTACCCACTGAGCCTTGCAGAGCACTCACTCAGAGTTTGGAGTCACAATCTGGATTATAAATCCCATGCCTCAACTGGGATCTGAACCCAGTACCTACCAGCTACCAAGGCCAGTAGTTATCATAATAAGTCTGATTGCTGTATTTTTATTTTGACAGTGATATATTTGTGTTTCAGGACAGGTGAAAAGCTGGAAATTTCCATCCAATCAAAAGAACTGTTATTTTATCCAGCCCAAATGACGGTCACCATCGTGGGAGGTTAGTCACCGTGTATTATTATTAGTAGTAGTCTGAGAGTACTGCAGGCCCTAATCAAGAATTGAGAAAGTAGGAGAAGTGACTTCTCCCTTCCCAGAAGAAAGGGGAGAAGTTTGATAAAAATAGGCTAAGTGAATATTTATCAGTATAATATCAGTACATTTTGTAACGTTTTGGCATGTTTTGTATTAATTCGGAAAAATTTCCGTTTGATACACTTGGTTCTAATCTTAATATTTAGATATTAAGCAAATCAGGGAGAGGACGCAGCCCAGTGGTAAAAGCACTCGGTCGATGTGCGGTCGGTCTGGGATCGATCCCCGTCGGTGGGACCATTGGGCTATTTCTCGTTCCAGCCAGTGCTCCACAACTGGTATATCAAAGGCTGTGGTATGTGTTATACAGTCTGGGATGATGCACATACATGTATAAGATAACAGGTTTCTTCTCTAAGACTGTATGTCAAAATTACCATATGTTTGACATCTAATAGCTGATGATTAATAAATCAATGTATTCTAGTGGTGTCGTTAAATAAAACAAAACAATTAAAGCTTTCAATAAGTACATACATTAGAAATAATAAGTTTGGTATTGTACTTACATTGGAAATAAGTTCAGTATATGTATATATATATTGGAAACAATAAGTTCAGTATAAGTACATACATTGGAAACAATAAATTCAGCATAAGTACATACATTGGAAACAATAAGTTAAGTATAAGTACATACATTGGAAACAATAAGTTCAGTATAAGTACATATATTGGAAACAATAAGTTCAGCATAAGTACATACATTGGAAACAATAAGTTAAGTATAAGTACATACATTGGAAACAATAAGTTCAGTATAAGTACATACATTGGAAACAATAAGTTAAGTATAAGTACATACATTGGAAACAATAAGTTCAGTATAAGTACATACATTGGAAACAACAAGTTCAGCATAAGTACATACATTGGAAACAATAAGTTCAGCATAAGTACATACATTGGAAACAATAAGTTAAGGATAAGTACATACATTGGAAACAATAAGTTCAGTATAAGTACATACATTGGAAACAGTAAGTTCAGTATAAGTACATACATTGGAAACAATAAGTTCAGCATAAGTACATACATTGGAAACAGTAAGTTCAGTATAAGTACATACATTGGAAACAATAAGTTCAGTATACGTGCATACATTGGAAACAATAAGTTCAGCATAAGTACATACATTGGAAAAAATAAGTTCAGCATAAGTATATACATTGGAAACTAGTCATTGGTTTTAGTAACTGTAGTATGAAATTTTCTGTGGTATCATTTAACTTTCTTTTTTTCTTTCTTTCTTATAGATGCCTGCCCAGGAGAGGTGGCCACATCTCAGGGCAAGAGGGGAGTGTTTATTACAGGGGAGGTAAAGCCTGCCCTGGAGGGGGTCACTATCACGGTAACGGCCAACTCGTCGGCTAAACCGACAGTCTTCACAACCGATTCATCAGGAAAATTCAGGTATGCAAATTTATAATATTTCAAGTTCTGACAACCACAATCGATTATCTCCACTCTTGTTGAAATGAAAGTACACATGTAGTAGACTATTTTGCACTTTTTCTCTCACCTTTTAGGGTGTATACTACAAAATCAAATCTCATAGATGACAGTAATAACATATTTGGCTAAAACTCCTACCTGCAGACTATCAATCGACAATCAAGCCACAGATATAAATAGCCCAGTGGTAAAGTGCTCGCTTGATGCATGGTTGGTCTGGAATCAGTCCCCATCTATTGGCCCTTTAGGCTATTTCTCATTTCAGCCAGTGCACCACGACTGGTATATCTCAAAGGCCATGGTATGTGCTATCCTTGCTACGAATGAAAAAATGTAGCAGGTTTCCTTTCTAAGACTATATGTCAAAATTACCAAGACATCCAATAGCCAGTGATTAATAAATCAATGTGCTCTAATGGTGTTGTTAAAACAAACTCTGTACAAACTTTCCTTTTCTAAGATTATAAGATTAATAAATCAATATGCCCTAGTTCTATCCAGTGAAAATAAATTATAATTTTGGTTAATCTACAAACCCAGGGCTCGCGCTGCCATTGGCCAAAGTGGCCAGTGGCGGAAAATTTAGAACATTGGCGAAATAATTTTCGATTTGGCGAACAAATTGGCGAAAGATGTTTTTCCGATGTTGATTTTTAGAACCAAATGTGTTAAAGGTAGAGTAAACTCCAACAAGAGCCTTATGTATTGGATAGATGAATACCCAGACCACCAATACATACTGACACTTTAACAAATGAAAAACGCGTAATTTTAAAATTAATAAAAAAAACATAATTATTCCTGCTAACTGGGGGCAGCCATTTTTTTTCGTTTTTCTGACGTCCAATGGTGTAGTTTGGGGCGAAGTGACGTCAGCTCCGTCGAATTTCTCTATTACGCACAGTATAAACAAACGCTCTAATTTGCAACAAGGCACTTCGTTTTCATCAACCCGACTTGTAAGACAACATAAATGACTTGATAGTATAATAAACTATTTAACTAAATATGTTTCAGTTTGCATCACTATAACGAAAGGGAGTTATAGTATGTTTTTTCTTTAAAAAAATCGACCATTCACGATACCCAAGTGATGATTATATTTTTTTTGGGACTACGTAATTGGTAAGTTTTGTGATTTTAGATGGGAAAGTCTACTTCATCAAATGTTTTACAGAATTACTTACAGTAATAAAAGGAGGGGGCGGCTGGTAAAGTCCATTATAATTTGAGGTTATCACACAATACCCTATGATCTTAATAAAAGAAACACGTCTTTGTAGAGTGTCTAGACACAGTGTCTGAAGACCGTCTAAATATACACCTGCCAATCACGAACCACAGGTACTGGCCACCGAAAGAAACAACCAATTAACTAAGAAAACACTCCGATTATTATTTCAGTACGGGAGTTAATTTAAACCATAAGACAGTTATTTCAACACTTTAACAATGTTGCTTGATTTTGTATTAAATATAATATATACTAGTAATTGTTGCTATCTTAGTGGGATGATTATTATTAAAGAATATTGTGATGCATCTGCAAAAATCAGGTATGTTTTGTTTCTTCAGTTCCAAGACATGTTAGGTATTACGTAACCACCAGCTCTCGCCAGATGGCGTATTCACTGGGATGGTACAAAATGGCTGCGCCCGTTGTACATAATAGCCGTCACATTTAACCATTTTATTAATTAACTATACGCTTATATTTGATGATATTAAGCAATAATGTGAAATATATATCGTTGAATATGCATACCAGATCAAATGCCTTGATTGTGTCCTCCTTTAACCAGTTTTGTTCAGTTGATCAACCTCGCGTTGTGAATAAGCGTTATTTGCATGTCCACATTGCCAGTCTATTATTCAATAGCTGCTCGTCGTAAAGCTAGAAAATGCGATTAAATAAAATGAAATACTGTTTAAGCCATGTTGCATTGTCAATACTAAATGTTTAATTACTATCGACTACAAGTTTTACTTTTTATTAGTCATGTTTTGTCATACTGGTTAATGTTACAAATCTAGGTCACATGATTGAGTTAATTTCCACGAAGTGGGTGCGTTGGCGAGGAATACATATGATATTGTTTCTCACTTATGAATATACAATCATTATTAGTTAAAACTTTCTACGTTTACAGTTTATATTTTAAACATATTAAATGGTGAAATTATAATTCATTTGTGCTATATCTACTGATATAATACTAACGCTGACAAGATACATCCCTCCACCCCTTGCACAAAAATAAAAAAACTCGAACCGGAGTGAAACTGAAAAAGGTTTTTTCCCCACTTATGTAAGACTGTCACCCGCTAGTGTTTTGATATCAATAAACATAAAGACGTTTCCTTTGTCTTTATGTTGGGTGACTGGCTGTAACCTTGAGTTGAATGCCATACTAATTATGAATAATATTCATTATAAATCATACCGGGAAGTAACAAAACGAGGTCATGGCGTAGGGTATGACCAAGAGTTACGCACTTTTAATTATTTTTTTTTATTTTTTTTCAACCTTCATAAAATAAAACAACCAATCTGGCCATTTTGTTTCTTTAAAATATGATTTTTCTATTATATGTACAAAAATACATATATTACCAAATAGATTAAAGATACAGGCCTGTGGCAATGGGACAGTACCAAGAGGGGTAGCACAAAATCACCACAAAAATGGCAACACAAATTAAATAAAGGGATCAATTGGGAAAATCTTTATAAAATGCCTTTTAAAATAACTGACGATGCAAAATTACAATCTTTTCAGTTCAAAATTAAAGCTGCATGCCCTAGTTCCATCCAGCGAAAATAAATTATTATTTTGGTTAATCTACAAACCTGTAACACATTTAGATCACATTTTTATAAAAAGAGAGTGAAAAAGCAGGTTTTATATCGATAAATACCATGAGAATCCCCGTGACCCAATTGCTTGTAATAATATAGAAAATTAGTATTCTGATGTCACCGGTAGATGTCTGTCGAAGCACAAAAATGCCTATGTCAAGACAAATTTCACAGAGTGCGCACAGACTTGGGGTGCATTCCTTTCACCTGTCCTGGACATGTTCCAACTGTTCTGTCCTGGACAGCAAAAGGAATGAGTTTGGAACAGGAAGTTACTTTACGAACATGGGTGCGAATTGGTTAACAACTTGGGCATGTCCCTTTAAAAAACCAAACTTGACTAATTAAGAGCAACCATCTATGGCTTGCGAATGGATTCTGTCATTTTCTGTAGCCCATGCTCAGTGTACTGTTTGTTGTTATTTTGTCAGGATCGGTCCACTCCACCGTGATGTCCAGTACGAAGTGACCGCCACCAAGGACGGCTATCAGCTGACCAGGGAGGAAGGACCCCTGTATAACTTCAGAGCCTTCAAGCTGGGCCAAGTCTTCGTACAGGTCAATATGTCTAACTTAATCAGTTACTAACTTCAGAGCCTTCAAGCTGGGCCAAGTCTCCGTACAGGTCAATATATCTAACTTAATCAGTTACTAATGGTTATAACAAGTCTCCGTACAGGTCAATATGTCTAACTTAATCAGTGAACAATGGTTATACACAAGTCTTCGTACAGGTCAATATGTCTAACTTAATCAGTTACTAATGGTTATACACAAGTCTTCGTACAGGTCAATATGTCTAACTTAATCAGTTACTAATGGTTATACACAAGTCTCCGTACAGGTCAATATGTCTAACTTAATCAGTGAACAATGGTTATACACAAGTATCCATACAGGTCAATATGTCTAACTTAATCAGTGAACAATGGTTATAACAAGTCTCCGTACAGGTCAATATGTCTAACTTAATCAGTTACTAATGGTTATACACAAGTCTCGGTACAGGTCAATATGTCTAACTTAATCAGTGAACAATGGTT
>JAECMU010236509.1:1688-11778 GCA_016106625.1 Dracogyra subfuscus | reverse complement strand
TAAAGTATATGGAAATATTTCCAATGCACACACACATCGACCGGATACATAGCCGCTAGGTTTTTTGTGATGTTTACCTCATTGGTATTTAACAGCGAGACCGCTACAGGTTAAATCGTTCTACGGTTGTTTCGCAATATCAGTCCTATTGAATGGCCATTAATAAACACAACATATTTGGGGGGAGGGGGATGAATGTAGCTTTTAAAATCATATTATTCAACATAACGATAGGAATTAACACTTAACAAATCTTTGGAGGTGTTATTATTGTAGACTTGATTGTCATACATTTAAGTTACTAGAATTACACATGTATTGCTAATTGTTAATCCCCATCAGCGCTTCCGTCTAGTCGAAGTGTCGCAGACAAAACATCAAAGCTCACAGAAAGTGAACTAAAGCCACGAAAATGGAATAATCGTTTAGCTGAAAACTATAGTGAAAACGTAAACAGAGAAATTATCAGTGTATTTAAAAACGAATGATATATTATCTGAAGTTCAAACAGGAGTCAGGAAAGATTATTCAACAAATGATCATGTTTTTACACTATATGGATTAATAGAACTGATGAAAGCACGGAACAAAAAACTTTTTTGTACTTTTATAGATTTTAGCAAAGCTTTTGATTCAGTTTGGAGAATTGGACTTTGGGATAAATTACTTAAAAATGGTATAAATGGTAAATGTTTTCAAGTAATTTATAATATGTACCAGAATATCAAATCTTGTGTCAGCGCACATAATTCTATGACAGATTATTTTTCCTGCTGTGTTGGCGTAAGTCAAGGTGAAAATTTATCCCCTTTGATATTTTCTTTATTTCTTAATGATATTGAAGATACATTTAAAATGAATGACTGCCACGGTATATGCATAGGCGAATTATTCAGTGATTCTTTAATCCATACGTCAATTGTTCTTTTTGTGTTACTCTATGCTGATGACACTGTACTCCTTGCAGATAATTATCAAGATATGCAAAACTCTCTGAATATATTTGATTCGTATTGCACGAAATGGAAACTAACAGTAAATTGTAACAAGACAAAGGTCTTAATCTTTAGTGGGAACAAGAAAGATTACAAAAAGGTGTTTTATCTTGGAAAATCAAAGCTTGATAACGTAGAAAGTTATAAATATCTTGGTATTATATTTCACAAATCGAATAGATTTACTAAGACAAGAAACATGTTATATACACAAGCACAAAAGGCTATGCTTTTTATTCTACGACAAGGTAGATGTCATAATATGTATATCCAGTGCCAACTAAAATTATTTGACTGCATGGTTTTACCAGTCCTATATGGCAGCGAAATATGGGGTTTTGAAAATTTGTCATTAACTGAACAATTAGGTAACCAGTTTATAAAATTGTTATTACCTGTGGGAAAATCTACACCATTGTATTTATTATATGGAGAACTTGGACGTTACCGTAAAAATAAGAATGATCATTTTCTGGTATCGACTAATTACTGGAAAATAGTCCAAGTTGTCACAATTGGTGTACACATTATTGCTGAACGATGTTAATAATAACTTTTATAATCACAAATGGATTTTGTATGTTAAATCTGTTTTAGATGATATTGGTTGTACATATATATGGTTATCACAATGCAATGATATTACTAGTGCTTCCATGTTGAAAACGTATATTAATACAAAGCTTACGGATCAATACTTACAATCATGGTATACTTATATTGATAACTCATCCAAAGCTACAAAATAGAATATGTCCATTGTGTAATAATTACGATATCGGAGATGAGTTTCATAATATATTTACATGTTTGTTTTTTAAGAATGAAAGAAAGCGCTACTTACCTTCTTCAATCTAAACCAAATATATATAAATTTTATACACTATTCAACTCTAAGAAAGCTGGTGTCCTTAGAAATCTTTCTAATTTTTGTAATCTAATTATGAATACTTTCAAATCCTCTGGCTGATATTCTGTGTATTTTTTGTATTTATTTATATGTATTTATTGTATTTATGTACATTTATGTACACCCACCATCTTGTTATAATTATATTGACTACTGTGTGTATCTATATCCTCTTATGCTGTAGACTACAGCCTGAGTGTAAATAAAGTTCAGTTCAGTTCAGTTCAGTTCAGTTCACTGCACAGCCTTACCGGGCTTGCATGGTTAAGTACACAACAACCGATTGCTTAATTTGTAAAGAAATAAACATCATTTTACTTTATTACATCTGACTTCACTCATGAGATCTGTTAGTTGTTGCTGTGTTTAGAAAGGTAATAGAGTAAATTAGGCCTTCAGTACAACTGTTTGGGACGTCGATAGTATGTCATATATGCCTTAATTTTGGTTTTGATTTCGGTGTCGTTTTCGCCAACGCAGGTTCCGTTTTGTTCAAGATTTTGGTGCCGTTTTAGCCAACACAGGTTCCGTTTTGTCCAATTTGGTTCCGTTTTCGCCTGGGGCCGTTTTGGCACGGTTCCGTTTTAGCTATAACCCTTTGTATTTTACTGGGTTCTTTATACTGTGTTTTTATTTAAATCTTGTATATTTATATTGATGATATTCATCACATGCTGTTTGCATTTACCATAGTTTGATATCCAATAGCCAATGCATTTGTCGTGCTGGGGTGTTGTTAAAAATCGATTCTATTCTATTGTATTCTATTATATTCAGCCTTTGAAGAAGCCAAGACGGTTTCCTTTCATGAATGAAAGAATGAATGAATGAATGAATGAATGTTTAACGACACCCCAGCACGAAAAATACATTGGCTATTGGGTGTCAAACTATGGTAATGCAAATAAATAAAGTGATGATCAATATGAATGTAAAAAATCAAGGTTTAAACAAAAACAGTATAAACAAAAACAGTGTAAAGAACTGTACAAAAACACAAATATCACAGAATTTTACGGATACTGAATTTTACTCAAAACTTCAATTGTGTGCAGTATTGGCCATTATCAAGGAGAATGTTACACCCCTGCACCACGGTTAGGTTACAGCACGCGCATGGGTTTCCTTTCAAAAACATACAATTTACGTACATGCACTGTTTCTTTGTCAATATAAATGTTGCCACAATGGTACACATGCTACAAACGCGTTCCCTTTCATGTTCTATACGCAACTGTGATAATATAATTACAACAATAAAAAAGAAAGAATTTGCATTACAATAAACATCTGAAACGGAAATGGTAACGCAGCAAATTGTAAAAAACACATTTACATGGTCTGACAGTGAACAAATATAAACGTTGAATAAAATTGTGTTTTAAAAATAGCAAACCTAATTTTTTCTTTAAACATTACATCGTATTTTTAAATGTGCGAGTAGTCAACCCGGTATTTCTAATACAGGAAATGCATTTTTATATTTTATAACATGCACATACCTCTAAGACGTAACGGCTATAGTGACAACCTCTTAGCTTACCTTTAAGGTAATATCCCTATTTCAATGCCCCAGGCAATTGTAACTATCCAAACATGTACATTTTGACAGGTGTACCACTTTAGTGACGAAAAAAAGGACAATGACTTTAATCAAGCTGCTCCCGTGTTCAACAGGTGTAATTTATTCGATGTGCTTACGTGTAGGATATTAAAAATAAGCCATATTTTGTTTATGAAGAAAGCCGATTTGAAATTCACATTACATTTTAATGACATATTGAACGCTGTTGAAGTTCTAAGTAGGGACATGACAACAAAACACGTTGAGTGTTAAAAAATCCAACATTAATGTGTCAAAGCAGGAAGTGTAAGAAATATAATACTTCAAGATCTATAATATTACATTAAATAGAAACAGTTTACTGGCGGTAAAAAAAAACACCCCCCAAAAAACAACCAACACCCAATGCACTTCTATATGATCAACACTGAGCACAAAGAAAGTTACATGTGCGTTTTTTCAAAATCAGATAAACACCGACTTACTAACGTATTACATACTCAATGTGACAAAATAAATAGAAGAATTAAAATGATCGCTTGAAAATCTTCATCTCCTGTGACAGATCCGGAGAATGCTTAATGTCTTGACGCCCTCGTTTAGCGATAAAAATTGGTTTCGACAAGATTATAATACGATTTCAGAAATTCAACAAAGGGCTGGCGAAGACACATTCTTTGAGCTCTCTTCAACACAAATCACAATCCGCCATGGTTAATATGAACGGACACTTACATTGGCCGTCCCAGGTTTAATAGAAGCCAAATTGACTGTTTACGTTCTTCGCTTAATTTTTCTTGTTACCCTGTTTTGTGTCAGTGTAATTGATTGTGCGCAGTATCTGTTAGCATCTAGCATGTACGATGTTAAATGATTGAGACAGTAAGTACGATCAGCGCTCTTTACAATCTTCCGGCAAGTACAAACACAGTGGTCTGTTGGTGTCAAAGCCATAATTACAGGTTTATGGTCCGGAAGACAGCTACATGGCAAGATGACGTTGGCTCGACAAGACATACTGTTATTGTGGACGGAATCCATATCTGTCGACAGTGGTCAATTGACGACAGGCATCCGACGATGTCACGTTCTCGTATTTCCGATTGCAGCTACAGCTGTTCTCATTGTTTTCGAAATATTCAGGGGGCGGGATCGAGTTCAGTCGACACAGCGCTCGACTTGTATAGTATTGTCGCAGGACCGAACCCCGTCTGTGGACGTATTCTCCGAATGTTGTAAAGTTTAGTTTGTTTAACGACACAACTAGAGCGCATTGATTAATCAGAGGAAACCTGATACATTGTTCCATTAGTAACATTGAAGGAAAGGAAATAAATTAAAGGATAAATTGCAATAGAAAATAGTACATGCATCATTATTATTATTATCATCACCACTACCGTCATCACCATTACTACTGCTGTATTATTATTTCTCATATATAGGGATACTGTATAAGAATTTAAATTAAAATAAAAAAGAAGATAGAAAGAAAAAAAAGAGTGTTTAGGAGGGTAAACAACATGTTGTGTATGGAAGAAAAGAAAGAAGGCAATATTGTGAAAAACAAGGTTTGCTTTGGACGAAATCGGTTTCCAGATAAGCTAAATTTCTGGAGTTTTTGTTTCTGTTGGTAAAGAGTCGTATTGTTAAGTTTCATTCAATGAAAAGGTCCAGACAAGGATTCCATTTTTTTATGGAAAGTTTCATAGTTAAAATGTTTAAAAAGAATATATGTTTCGACATCAAATTTAGTTTTTAACATATTTTAATGCTATTTATATTTAAACATTTGGGTTTTTTTTTGTATTTTCATACTGTAGATACTGTATATTTATAGTTAACTAATTTATGATGCTACTGTTTTTGTTATTAGGTATACCAAATATGACGATATCTTTGCTGAAATTGATTTCGTTTCCTGTTTTGCATAAAATCCATGATTTTACTTCTTTATATAAATTATGAACTGTGTCACACTTAAAAAACAAATGTATTAGTGTTTCGGGACAATTGCTACAAAAGCTACAAGCATTAGAATCAATGTAATGAATCGTATGTAAGAATGTATTAGTCACAAGGATTCTGTGCAGAATTCAATAATGAAACCATGCTAAGGATGTATCTTTCACGCTATGGAAAAAGAGGGTTGCCAAACCTTTCGTAATGCCATATATTGCGATACAGGAACCTGAATTTAGATACATACCACAATATATTGCAAAGACCAATTCTCAATTATTATAATTTATAAACTGCTATTAAAAAAAGAAAGAAAACAAATGTGCTCTAATATTATGTACATTTTGTGCAACTTAATTAAATGATGCACTAGTCAATTAAGAGTCGTTCGGAACAATGGAAACTTTTTTTTAAAAGGTTTGTTTAAAAATACAATACGTGTGCATTATAATATAAGCGTAATATCCCGGTACGCTAGAAACATATCGCGGTACGTATTGCTCAAGTACTGCGGTACACTGGTTATACCGCGCATCTCTACAAGTTTACGGATATAATATGAATACAAACGCACGCATATAAACACTATGCATAAATACGAGGGGTGATTGATACGTTCGCGGACTAAGACAGAAGTACATGAGCTTCACATGTTTCACTGAATTTGTGTGCAGTTCAACTTATTGAACAATTACACAGAATGTTTGAAGTTACTAACTTGAGTTGTTTTTATGTTAGGTACAATTAAACATTGAGCATCAGTGGTTTCTGATAATATGGACAACATCAGCCATTTTGTGGTCACCCGCTACCTCGGTCTCACTTCACAATCTTTATCCAAGGAGTTATAGAAGTCGCGTTCATAGTTCAAATAAGCTTCATTTAATTTGGTGCGGAATAAATCTTTTGCCTTTTTTATAAAATCTATACATATTATATTGAAAACCGCGGTGCTTGCCGGCTGCTATCCACAATCCCCTATATTATGACATATCTCTGTGGCATTCCTTAACTGTCTTAGACAAGTATTGTTTTACATGCTTGTTAAACCTTGAATAAGGAATTGTTTCTTTGGAATGAATGAATTTTTAACGACACCCCAGCACAAAGTATACATCGGCTATTGGGTGTCAAACTATCTGAATGCAAATAAATAAAGTGATGATCAACAAGTTTGAAACAAAAACAGTGTAAAGAACTATGCACAAATACAAATACAAATATCACAGAATTTTACGGATACTGAATTTTACTCTGTTTTGTGCTGTATTGGCCATTCTCAAAGAGAATGTTACACTCCTGCACCACGTTGAGGTTACAGCACGCGCAGGGGGAATTGTTTCTTTGGCTGCCTGATTTAATGTATGGACTATATATAAGTGGAGGCGCTCAATTTCTGCTTTATTTGCATCGTTATTGGGTATGTGTATTGGCCATAGCATGTGGGACACGGCAAACGTATAGTCCGACAATGTTTGTGATCACCTAGCCTTTTCCCATGATGGTTTTTCGGGCACTGTGCCTACTTTATGAGTTATATTGTTTATCTTTACTGTACATATTATGGGTTTATGGTCTGATGAGAGCACATGGTCATCTTTAACTAGAGCATTACTTATATAAGGAATTAACTCTTCTGGTACTATAATATGATCGATTGCAGATATGGGGCCACCTGCGTAAGCTTCCAAAGTGTATGGAGGACCGTTACAAAATTCCTGAACGTGGACCGATACAAGACTATTTCTACGGGTTTAAATCTCAGTAATTTAATATAAGTTTTAACACAATTCTCTATAGAGTTACAAGCCAGTTCATGGGGCCCCCTTTCGCGCAATCGGACCATAGAAATGCTATGCAACATGCCAACATCTTAAAAAGTCTACTTGGATCCAACGTTTGATCGTGCTACAGGAAACGGAGTTAACCGTGTCCTAACGATGGAATCCGACACAACCCATCACAAAAAGGTCCTGTGTGCTAGGTTTGGTGCTCGCAGTAGTAAGGAACAATATGTGCAGTGAACCATGGCAGGTAGGTGACAGTGACCTAGTAATCACATGTGATAGAACAAGTTGTTCCTGCACATTAGGTTTGGCATGACATTGTATAAGCAGCCAAAATGTGGACCGAACAAGAAACCTTAACAGATGGACATATTGATAAACTGACGACTACCTTTACATTTAAAGCTGTGTTACAGACTTGCGTTCGTTTCTGCCCATAAATGTTCATTAAATACTGGCTTTTGATGATTTGTCATCTGAAATTACCCCTGCTATTTTGTTTGAGATTCGGAACAAAAATAAATTTGAATGGCATGGGTGTGAGGGTGGGGGTCACATTGGATTCGGTAATACACTAAACGTCACCAGCTTAAATTATCTATGGAATCTGCATTGTCAGTGATTTAATTGAGACATTGTTGGGATGATCACAATTACTTTAGCAGTTAGTGTAATATTTAGCAAGATATTTTATTACCGTAGGCCAAATGCGGTTTGGTTTCGTTTGTATTGATTTGTCAGTTTTGCTAGTTTTCTTTAGCAGTCGGAAATGCTAACAGTTACAATAACTGGATTTGGAGAGTTTCTCATATATGGGCTAAAGGATGATCAGTCAATTTTGACAGAATTTGTAGACTCTGGTTTCTATAGCTGTATTAAATTTTCCCTACGGCCCTAGAAAATGGTTCCTACCCTAAATGTTTTTTATTCAGTCTTCAGCATATGAAGCGGAATATTTCATTATAATGATTCACATTCTAGTAACTAATGTGTCTAAATTTGATAGTGATATAGCGTACAATTAACTGTATAATAGTGTACAGTAGTGTTAATGGATAACATAACGCTACTAAAAGTGCTAAAACGGAATATATATATATTGTTAAAGCCTAATATAAAATCATTATTACCGTAATTCCGTGTGTATTGCCCGCGGACTAAACATTTTAAAACATTGACATTCACCTAATGCAGCTCATCTGCCACTGCGGGCTATAGGACACGGTTTGGAATTTGATATTTTGAGGTGGATAATGATGGGGCCGTGTCTGGTAGTAACGATAGCGGGTGTTATACATGTAAGGGAATCTTTTTGATTTTATGAATGCTTATTTGGGCTTTGCATGAGGGTTATTCCTTAAATACATGTTTTCTACTGGGATGTTATGCGGCCATTGGAACTGACTGAATGCTGGAAAGCTTCTCTTCTCGACAGCCTGTACCACCAGGTTGCATTCTTTTGAGCGAGAATTCTTGCCTCCACGTCATTTCTCCGGCTGACTATATCGACGGCCATTTTGTAGAACGCTACGGTTGTTCGCGTTTTGTCTCTACATGTTCGAGCCTGTCCTAGCAGCACTGGAAGATTGACTGTCTCACTTTAAGAAGAAATAGGAAGCGATGTCGGCCCCTACACGTTTCTTTGGTTTATACTGATACCATCTCGCCGGGCCCGTCCGCACCACTATACCAATTCATGACGACTGGACTATACCCTAGTCTGATACTCTCTCTCGTTCAGACGGATCCGTCTTTTCAAGATCTGTATTTCAGCACAGCACTACATATTCAACATCTATGTTGACTGTCAATCTAGGGGTTTTCTTGACGATATGCAACACATCTCGTCCCTACAAGCTGCGTATCCTAACGGCCTTAACGAGGCATAATTCGGACTTTAAACGTTTATACCTTCGTTATGCCGAAATTACTTGCCTTTTTATTATTATTATTATTAAATAGTCCAATGCTCTCTTTTTTCTCGTATTTAATTTTGGACTGTCCTTCTAAAATGCTCCAAACTATATAAATATTCGGCTGAGCAGTCAATTATGTTTAAACAAATTTTGGCTTGCAACTTGTTTTAAGTCTATGAACTGTTTTACTGTCAGGTTAGCGATGTTATTGGAGGTTGGACTATGGATAGGCGTGTTCGAAACCCTAGTAGTATATGAGCATGTTAAATTAGCTATCTAACTGTCTTAGTCGAGTGAGTTACGTCAATGAAACAGCCGTTTGAAAGGTTACTCTTACTTCTGTAGCGGTTTGAAAGATATATGCGACGGGGAGATGAAAAGCCAAGTGTCGCGGCCCGTGTGGTAGATGTTGTTGTATGTTGTTATAGTCTGGCATACAGTGTGTCGTAGCCTGGTACTTTTAGTAGGTGTGTTTATGGACCAGAGTAATTTGCCGATCCAACAATTATATATGTGTAGGGAGTATGAATAATCAATGGATTTTACGCCAAGAGATAACCTATTTAATTATGGTGTAATGGAGTAAAGTGAATACCCCGCCGTTTTATCCCAACCGCCGACATGATATAACTCGACTATATGTCCCGCCATGAGACCCTGGACTGGCGATGTCAGCCCTTGGACCCATGGTGGGCGTGCCTGAACATTAGGGACAGGGGAACGTAAAAACAGTACCCATACCCATAACTCGACTATATTAATAGTATTACAGTTTGATGTAGATGTCATACCTGTAACATAGACATCAGGATAGTTCGTGGTCAATAATTAGTATTCGATTCTAGTGGCTAGTTAGCCAAGTCAGATAGTGTACGTGTAACATTTATCTCATAACAAATAAATATAAATATGTGTTATTCAATTTTTGTTCTGTATAAGTAGTCATTATTAATTAA
>JAECMU010236298.1:0-10252 GCA_016106625.1 Dracogyra subfuscus | reverse complement strand
TATACATATATCTGTGATATTTGTATTTTACACAATACTTTACGCTGTTTTTATTTAACTGTTGAATTTGTATATTGATGATGATCATCACACTTGTTGCATTTTACCATAGTTTGACACCCAATAGCTGATGTATTATTCATGCTAGGGTGTCGTTAAACATTCATGGTTTTAAAAACGCACGCACCTATGAGAGTTAAGTACAGGGGAGTGTCTGAGATACTCTTTATTCCTGGCAAATAATGGAGACTAAGCCCGCTAGAGCCGAGTCGCTTTATATTGCAGAAATGGAGAGTTACGAAGATATTCCCCAACTTAAAATACACCAATACAAATATTATGTATCAAAAATGTTAGTATAGATATTAACGTTAGTGGTTCTGGAGGGGCAATAAACTAGTGGGCTTTTTATCCCTCACTCAAAGGTAATGGACTGACTTCCAATGGTTTAACAGTGCATGTGTATTTTAAAGGGACATTCCCGAGTTTGCTGCATTGTATGATGTTTCCCGACTAATAAAACATTTCTCCGATTAAACATACATATAAACTATATTTTCCTGTTTAGAATATCAGTGTCTGTTTATTCAATATGTTTCTGGTCGTCTTAATATTTTAAAAAGTCCAAACTGGATCTTGTCTTCAAATAATTTCGTACGTACGAAACAACTATATTTTAGGAAATAAGATGAAAGTTAACCTTGTACAAATATTAGAACGATCAGAAACACGTTTAATATACAGCCACTAATATTTTATACAGAAAAATGTATTTGATATGTAATTACAATCGTTAAAAAGTCTGTTAGTCGATAACGTCTTAAAAAGTGCAGCAAACTCAGGAATGTCCCTTTAACTGTTATGAAGACGAGTTGCCATCTACTTTGTAATAAGGGTATTTCTCTGTTTCTACGTCACAGACCCTTGTTTTACTTTAAACTGTGACTTTAACGTAGTATCCAGTTTCACGGGTTAAAACTAGCAGGGGCTGTGGTTTTAATGTAAGAGAATGCTATACGACTGAGAAAGTGGAAACTCTCCTATAGATGGACACATATGATAATAAATTAGTATTATACAAATGTTTAAAGAGACATTCCTCAGTTTGCTGCATTGTAAGATGTTTCCTATTAATAAAATATTTCTACGATTACAATTACAAATTAAAACTATTTTTTCGTTTAGAATATCAGTCAGTGTCTGTATATTCAATGTATTTCTGGTCGTCTTAATATTTGCAAGAAGCCCAAACTGGACTTCATCTTAAAATAATTTCGTACGTACGAAAAAATAATAGTTTAGGTAATAAAGTGAAATTTAACCTAGTACACATATTAAAACGACCAGAAACACATTCAATATACAAATATTAATATGTTATGCAGAAAAATATATTTGATATGTAATTACAATCGATGAAAAATCTCTGTTAGTCAAAAACATCTTACAAATGGCAGCAAACTCAAGAATGTCCCTTTAACGTTTTGTGTTCTATAGTGCCCACAGCTTTTCCATGTTTAAGAATCATCCACGATATGAAGCATATTTTCTTCGATCTAATTTTATTATACTACTAAAAGTTTAATAAGGAACACAATTGTTTGTAACCACAGGAACATGTTATGTTTCAATCTAGGTATTGCCTTGACTGTGTTTTTACTGAACATCGTTCCAATGAGTGCAAATTTGTCGGTGAACATGTCAGGCAATGGTGGTGGGTTCAAGTTCTTTATTTGCCTTAAGTTTTACAACTCATCAGCTGAATATATGACATAGATAATACAACATAGTTATACACAATACACACGTGCAAAACAATGGTGGGTGTGGTTTATATATAATCATGGGCAAATAAAGTGATACAAGTTATATTTATGACATTAACTATCATCCTGCATCTAATTGTATTAGCTTGCACTAAATATTTTCCTAGGTTATTCAATTCCTTATTGTTACCAGTGGTTAATAACTGTATAAAACGATAAACACTTGGCCGCTTATAATAATATATTTTTATATATTTACAGCGCAAATCTTTGTATTGTGGACACTATTATAAAGTGATATTCATCTTCTATAACATTAGCATTACACAGAGTACATATTCTTTCTGATCGTTTGATGTTTCGATACCTGTCAGATTAATTTAATTTACGAGGGCATATTCTAATCTTACATATTTCTTTTATATAACGCGTTTCCATTGGCAACCTTAAATATATTTGTAATCTAAATTCATTTAATAAATGTTGATATAAAAGTCCTTTAGTCGTTGCCATTGTTTTGCTGTAACATAATTGCTTAAAAGAGTATGATTGAAACCAGCTCTGCGGGGGCATTGCCAGCTTTTCAGAAGGGAGGGTGGGTCGATAATAATTGAGACTGCGAAGAACCGCCGAAGCTGCTAGGGTGTCCCCGCCCCCTCCCCACTGGAAAAAATTGTATTTGTAGCAGCCATTAGTGTATTTTGGAAGACAATTCAAAGCTCATTTGCGAATGTATTTTAGACAATTTATTGAGCATACAGATCATTTTTTTTTTTGTTTTTTTTGTTTTTTTGGTTTGTTTAACGACGCACTCAACACATTTTAATTACGGTTATATCGGCGTCGGACATATGGTTATGTCGAGAAAAAAACCCCAGTGGTCAGCTGACGGGGATCGATCCTAGACCGATCGCGCATCAGGCGGGCACTGTACCACTGGGCCACGCTGCCCGCTACATACAGATCAGTACATGGAAATCGTACATTATATTACAAAGCGCAATATAAGACAGAAAAAGTAATTCAGCTATTTGATGACCGACATTTAACCTATATGAATCTTACAAATCGAGACATGAGCAAAACTAATTTAAGATTTTTGCATTTTTAGGTTTTTTTAAACTCATGCTGGCTCCACAAAAAAAAAGTGGGGGTCCGTACGAACGCCCTGGACACCCCTGACGACGCTCTTGCTGTGCTGGTCGAGTTAAGACAGTGATTCATGATCGCAGCTATATTTATTCCTGTGCTCGTCTGGGAATGGCAGTCCTCTTTGTGGCAGTCAAAACGATGTATTATCCAGTAAAGTCTCGGTCACACTGTCAAGGACCAAGACGCCTGGTAAGACGCGGGTACGGTCCGGCATCATTCGTGACAATCCATTGTGGTCCGTAGAGGTCCGTAGCTGTCCGTATTTAGCCCCTGATCGATCGTAGTAGTATTTGTATGTCCGTGAAAATGTAATTGTCCAAAAATTCATCACGGATCGAACAACCGTAATACATCTTTAATGATCTGTAGACGAACGTAATGATTGTTCTAATCCGTGATAAACCGTACTTATCCGTACTTAATCGTAGTAATTCCCGACCTCAAGCCTTGTTCACACTGTCAAGGATCAATACATCTGGGGCGAATCTAGGTGGGGGTCCAAGGGGTCCGGACAACCCCTCATATTCACTCCCTCATATTCGACGGAGCTGACGTCACTTCGCCCCAAACTACACCCCCGAACGTCACAAAAACGAAACAAAATGGCTGCCCCCAGTTAGCAGGAATAATCATGGTTTCTTATTAATTTTAAAATTACGCGTGTTTCATTTGTTAAAGTGTCAGTACATGTATGTGTTGTTGGTCCGAGTATGTATCTTTCCAACACATAATGCTCTTGCTAGAGTTTACTCTACCTTTAATAGTTAACCTCTCAAATGTTTTTTTATCATAGTTGTAGTTGGTTTATGTTGTCATATTGATCTTTTGGGTTATATAGGTATAGTTAGGATATCTAAACGATTTTAACCTGTTCTAAAAACCTTTGTCCATATAAGCATGAACTACCCACAGTGTAAGTTACTTGCCATTTGTTCTAGTTATTACATCTTTAAAGGGACATTCCCGAGTTTTTTGCATTGTAAGATATTTTCGACTAATAAAATATTTCTACGATTAAACTTACATATTAAATATATTTTCTTGTTTAGAATATCAATGTCTTTATATTCAATGTGTTTCTGGTCGTCTTAATATTTGTAAGAAACCCAAACTGGATTTCGTCTTCAAATAAGTTCGTACGTACGAAAAAAATATTTTATATGTAAGTTGAATCGTAGAAATATTTTATTAGTCGATAAGATCTTAAAATATTGCAGCAAACTCAGGAATGTCCCTGTAAGAATCCAGTGCCGTATAGATATCCAACCCCACCCTCTGATTCATGACTGGTCTCTCCATGAATGTGGGTTTTTTTTTAATTAGATAGATGTGTATCTAAATAACATGTGTATCTAAATAACAGCATAATTAAATTATAATTGTGTGTGTAATATTTCATAAATGTATCATAAATAAACTATTATGGTGTAATTAGTGTAGTTCTTCTGGTGGATATTTGAGATTGTTGATAATTTTATCATTACCTAAGCAGTCAGCATTCTGTGTCATGAGTTAATCCCTCACGTGGCCTTGCCATCTAGACACCCATTCTGTCACCTAGCCCGAGACGTCGCTATTGATTGGTTGATTGAAGACATATTTTATTGATAAATAACAAAAAGATCGAGCACAAGTTTGCCAACTTACTAGGCCCTCTCCTATATACATACAATGTAATACAATGGCGACAATACATCTAATAACATATGCATATACATACAGATTTGATTTGACTAAATAATAAATAATAAGTTGAGGAAAGAAGTAAATTATATACAACAGGATTTTAGAAAGAATCTTCTGATATTCAAGAAGAAACAATGATAGTACATGTGCCGTCCGACGATCAGACATTTTATTATTATTATTATTATTATTATTATTATTATTATTATTATTATTATTATTTAATCAAATCGATGTGTTTGTTTCATAAATTTTTGGACACAAATAAATATTGTGTTATTACTAGAATCATTTAAGGTGTTTCGTTCATATAAAAGTAATTTTAAATTTATTGGTTGTACATGTTTTAACGAATTACAAAGAACCTGTCTCTGTTTTTCATAATTTTAGCTATTCAAAAGGCCTTCAAACAAGTCTTACCCTTCTTCTTATCAATTAAGTGTCCAACTGTGATTTATGAATCAATAGCACTTATGCCAATATTATGCAGAGCTAGAGAAATGGAGAGGAAGGTCGTGAGACATAGCGCCTGAATCAAACATTCATTTTGTTGTTCCGATTTTGTCTATTGTTTCGCTGAAAGGAGGCGCGTGTCTCCCAGTACCCTTGACCCGGTCCAGTGTGTCATATATGATTTCTGTCGAGTTTGTCCGGGGAAACAAATACTGAAGATTTATAACTAACACAATTAGACCGGCTTCAGAATGAACTAAGTGCCACCCAGAAAGGAAATTATGAAGACCTATATTTTTCTATTCCTATTTATGTTAACAAAAACGTTTTG
The DNA here is from genome assembly GCA_016106625.1 of Dracogyra subfuscus. NCBI lineage: Eukaryota > Metazoa > Mollusca > Gastropoda > Neomphalida > Peltospiridae > Dracogyra > Dracogyra subfuscus. Next base: position 4,864 of record JAECMU010236298.1, on the reverse strand, counting down.
GTAAACAGGCTTCTGGTGATGGATGTGGCAAATATGGGGGTCATAAAAAATAATTTAAAAAAAACCCATGACCAGCTATTAATAACAATTTTGGTAGATCAGATAACTGGGAGAATATTTTAAATATAAGTCATATAAGTAAAGCATTCGAAAAGGTATGGAATAATGGTCTAGTTTACAAATTACGACCCGTAGGTATCACAAATAATGTACTGGACTGATTTAAAGACTACTTAACAGACCGCAAGCAACGTGTAGTTTTACAAGGTTACTCCCTATTGGATAAACATGTCCCCGGCTGGCGTACATCAAGGCTCTGTCTTAGGACCTCTTTTATTTTTAATATATATTAAAGGGACATTCTCGAGTTTTCTGCATTGTAAGATGTTTCCGACTAATAAAATATTTCTACGATTAAATTTACACCTAATATATTTTCTTGTTTAGAATATCAGTGTCTGTATATTCAGTGTGTTTCTGGTCGTCTTAATATTTGTAAGAAGCCTAAATTCGATTTTGTCTTCAAATCATTTCGTAACGTACGAACAAAATCTTTTTTAGGAAATAAAATGAAAATTAACCTAGTACAAATATTAGAACAACCAGAAACACGTATAATATACAGCCACTAATATTCTAAACAAGAAAATATATTTAACATGTAAGTTTAATTGTAGAAATACTTTATTAGTCGATAACATCTTAAAACATTGCACCAAACTTGGGAATGTCCCTTTAATGATATTGTTACAGATAAATTTTAATATACGATTATTTGCCGATGATACTTCTATGCACATTACTGCAGAAAATCCTGAAGAATGTAGTAAGATTATATCATATAAAAGACTGGGCAAAACGCTAGCTCGTCAAATTCAGTCCTCTAAAAATTGAAACTATGATATTAACTAAAAAGCCACCCCATTAATAAAACCTAAATTGTACCTAGATAATGTTACTGTGAAAGAAGCTAACCATCACAAAAGTTTAGGATTAACATTTCAAAACAATGGCGAATAGTATCTTGATATCCAAAACCCCAAGCAAAATGATACATTTTCTCCGCTCGCTAAAATACTGGTTATCTAGAAAGTCGCTAGAACATTTTTTATATTGTTCATTTATTCTTCCAGTCTTTGATTATGCTGACATAATTTGAGATAACTGTACCCTTTATCTATCAGGGCAGTTAGAAAATATCCAGCTTGATGCTTTACGCACCATCTGTGGGGCTGTTCGTGGAACATGCCACCGATCGCTGTACAAAGAAACGGGACTTATACCATTAGCCGATGCCATATAATCGTTAATAAAATGGGTTGAGTGCGTCGTTAAATTAAACATTTCCTTCCTCATATCACTAGCTGAGTGGAGGAGGAGACACAAGTATGTATGCTGTACAGACTATGCAAAGGGCTCTCTCCTAGATATTTGTCCATCCAACTACCTCGAACGCTCGGTCAAATAAACTGATACTCCCTGCTAAATGTCGAACACTTTCAATCGTATCAATGTCATTCAAAATTATATTCTGAATCTTTCTTCCCATCTAGTATTAATTTATGGAACAATTTATCAGTGAATATTAAAAAACTCCACATTTATCAGTTCTTTAAAGAAAGAATTAAAGGCAAAAGATTTGGCAGTCCTTGCACATTTCCGAAAGGAAACTACAAAACTGCACTGCAGACTTAGATTAGGAATACGTGATCTAAATAGCCACACATTTACCTGCTTTGCTGGAAATGTTTTATTTAACGACGCACTCAACACATTTTATTTACGGTTATATGGCGTCAGTGCTTTGTTGAAGAAAATCCATATAGTACCTGTGGTCATCACGTTGAAGATTCGGAACATTTCCTGTTATGTTTGCCCTCTATATAATAGAGATTGCCAATCCAACTTATCCTAGCTAAACCATTTAAATTTAAATATTAACTCATTAGTATATGGCGATTCCAACTTAACACTATATGAAAACAGTCTTATATGCAAATCAATTCATTGGTGAAAGCAAACGTTTTGACTAATAAAATCGTTCACCTCCTTTATTTTTCTTGTTTCTCTGTTCTAATGTACAAATACACAAATATATACAAATATTTATATTTTTGACAGGTTAAATATACAGTAGTTTTACATTTTTCAACACTAGTCTTGACCAATCCCATTTGTTAATATAAACAGAAATAAATAGTGTTTAAAATATTCCATCAACTACTTGAATTGTCAGCATAACGGACATTTTCAAGATGGCGGAAATGTTCAAGATTGTCGCCATACTGTCCTACGAATGTTCATTAATAAGATGTATCAATAAGATTTTTTTTCGATATTAGTCATCTCATTTATTTTTTGTATATGCTTAAAAACATACTGGACATAACGCCTGGTATGTAAAAAATGGCAAACATTGGGCTCATTATATTAAAACCTCGCCAAAATATGGTCACTTACTATTAATGCTATTGACAGATGAGATAACATAATCTTTCAAACTATGATACAAGCATAGGACCTGGCACAGATAACATATTTGGGCAGTTCTTTAAATTCAGTCAATAAGCAACTTGAAATGTTAATATGGCAGTAAATTTTGTTTAAGATGGCCGCATTATTATGACAACAGTGTCTGTTATTGAAATGTATAAACAATAGCATGGTATAACTCTTGACATTTTTTTCTCATTGCTTGAAGGGTGTATACCACCAAATAAAATCCCATAGACGACAATAGTAACATATGTGGCTAAAACTCCTACCTGCAGCGTATCAATCAACATAAACGCCACGGATATAAATACTACCACCCCTCACACTTCAAGTGATCCAGAGAATTTTTTTTTGACACCTCCCTTATGGGTAAAGATGTACTTAGATATGTTCTGGTGATTTTGTGAATTGCAGTCTTGCATCTGGAACAATAATGCTGCTGAATTCATACCATGTGTCCCTCTGGCCCCGTGCTTATAAACCTTAAAGTCTGTCCAGACTTTAACGTCATGGCAACGCCATTCAAACAGCATTACATAAAGTTTGAACTTTATTAAAGTCTAGACTTTAAGTTTTATATAGCGGGCAGCATGGCCCAGTGGTACAGTGCCCGCCTGATGCGCGGTCGGTCTAGGATCGATCCCCGTCAGCTAACCACTGGGTTTTTTTCTCGACATAACCATATGTCCGACGCCGATATAACCGTAATTATAATGTGTTGAGTGCGTCGTTAAACAAACACAAAATTAAAAAAAAAAAAGGGTACTGGATTTTTTTAAAAGTTTTTTTATAATGAAAAAAGAAACAAAACCCCAAAAACTATGAATGACAATGGCACCATACAGACGGAAATAATATAAGCCAATTTTATGAAATTGCTATTGAAGGATATGAACGTTAACCTGTTCCAAACACTGGTTGTTAACGCTATGTATGCATTCTACCAGAAAGTAGTATTTAACCAAGTGTCAGGACTTATGTTCAATAGCAAACTGCACATTTCAGAGGCTGTGATGGTCGTTCGTAATTCGTCTGTCCTAAGTAGAGAGAAGTTGGCTCAGAGATGTGCTCAGACCAATTACCAGTGCTACAGTATGAAATCAGCACACATTATTCTGGAAATAGTGGTAAAGCGTTCGCTATGCGCTGTCGGTTTGGGATCGATCCCCCTCGGTGGACCCATTGGGCTATTTTTCGTTCCAGCCAGTGCACCACGACTGGTATATCAAAGGAAGTGGTATGTGCTACCCCGTCTGTAGGTAGGTGCATATAAAAGAGCCCTTGCTACTAGTAGACACATGTAGCGAGTTTTCTAAGACTATATGTTTGATATCCAATAGCTGATGATTAATAAATCAATGTGCTCTAGTGGTGTCGTTAAACAAAACAAACTGTAATTGTATTCCGTTCCAAAGGCAAATGACTTCTTGCCCTTGAATCATATGGAGGCTGCTGATAGGGTAGGATAACCGCATGTGGGTTGGGCAAATTACATGCCTCGATTGGGATCCGAACCCAGTACCCACCAGCCTGTAGTCCGATGGCTTAATCACTGCGCCACCGAAGCCGATTCCATCTACAGATGTTCGGTATTGGTAATATTGTAAACATCGTGATCTTGCTAGAATCGGTGATAAACAAGATGGTTTAGCACATTTGACCATAATATAAGACTTTTGATTGAATTAGTCAATGGATGACTTAAATAGATGTCAAAGTTACTTTCTTGAAGAGGAATTCATTGTCGCATTGGTTTCTGATGTAACAGAACACTCGGTGAAAAAATACCCTATAGGCCTACCTAGAAATACGCAAACTCAGATTCAAAATGCTGATATGTTTCAGCATTTGCTTGCTTGTTAAAATTTATAGTGAGTATAATAGATAGTTAGAACTGTAGTTATGTATATCTTTTGGACTGATTTATGATGGAAATGATGATATTCAGGAAAGAAATATTGCTGCCTTCTTGGATCCACAGGTTTCGTATATGAAAATCACGGTTTTGACAGAATTAATATATAGTTAAAATGGGTGTGTGGGTCTTGTATACTGTTATATGACCAAAATGAAGATTTTTCTGGCGTCATATGGCGGTCATCTAACATTTATGTTTCAGGCTATGAGAAAAAATTGCCAAAGCAGTTACTATGGTCCCATCAAAATAACCATATGGTAAAACAAATTATAGCACATAGAATCAGGTACACTTACATATATTGTGGCCCCCTGAGGCAACATGAAGAATATAGGCAGCCATGGATGACGAAAGCAAGATTACAGAGATAGCCGTGATATTCGTGATAATAACTAACGATTAATGAGCAGTGCCTATAATCTTGTTGTTGTTGTTTTTTTGGGGTTTTTT
>JAECMU010236269.1:0-10657 GCA_016106625.1 Dracogyra subfuscus | reverse complement strand
GGAAAACCTGTCTGTCTCTCTGCAAATCATAGCGTAGCGAAATGCGACAATTTATTCCGATTGCGACTAAAGATGGACATGTCCGAGGTGTTCCGATTGAGCCTACGAATATTACGTGGCCGACTGGTCGAGACATTCCGAATAGTTTTGGAGTGTCCGATAGACTGGGGAAGTGGTCGCTATTATATCCTATATGGGTTTGATAGCGCAGTAACAGTAACCCAGTTGAAAACAATAAATAAAAATTAAACTTCCTTATCAACTAGTAATTTGCATTTTATACCTAACACAATACGCGGAAATTTTGGGTCGCCAGCCGGGCGACACGTGATAAGGTTTTGACTTGCCCGACGCCATTTTGACTCGCCACGGGCGACCGGGCGACCCTTAACTTCGTACCCTGCCTTTGTACAATAAATGTGATATTTTATATTAATTATTAACCAGTTAATTACATGGTTAGTATTGTCATTCACTGTACCAAACATAACAGTCTCTTTGTTTAATAACATTATTATACCTGTTTCTTCCAGCACCCATTCTTCCACTGCTTTCCATATAGCTTTTACTTTATTGCAGTCATAGAACAGGTATTGTAAGGTTTCAGGAAAGTTTTTACAAAAAGTACATTTCTTTGAATCTACATAGTGAATCATGTGTAAGAAAGTATTTGTAGCTAAAATTATATGGAGCAATCGGTATTGAAACCATATAAGTGTTGTATCTTTTACACATTTGAAGGGTAGAGCATAGAACCTTTGTTACATATTGCTGTCATGTGCTAAACCCTTACAAGCATATTTTATTTGTGACTTTGGTATTATATGTTTTCTATTCAAAATGTTGTACATATCTTTACTTCTTGTATTTGTATTTAACATAATTTTCATTTTAAAAGGTAATATAGGTATGTGACTAGCAATGACTGTTGTATTGTTAACACTATTTAAAGAGTTTAAGAATGATTTTACTGCATTCAGTAATGAAGCATAGTTTTAAAAATTTGTATTTAGGTCATATATACTTTTAAAAGTGGCATAGTCAAAAAGGTTTCCTTTGGCATCAATTAAGTCACGTATGAAAACAACACCTTTCTTTATGTAACTAGTATACAAAAATGGTTTATTGTTTATTAGTATTATTGTATTATACCAAATATTAAATCCTTGTACATCTTCAATATTCTCAAGTGTTTGTTTTTAGCTGTATTAGCATCCAGCTAATAAGTACGTCTTTCTAAAACCTATTTTTTATAGTTTCCTTTTTTAATGCAATGAAAAAAATCTCCATAAATGATAAGATCTTTTCTATTTATATTGGTTGTTGACTGAAATAAATGAACCCATTTTGTATTATTTGAAAAAAGTCTATGTATCCAATAAGACTTTACAGATGCCATTATGTGTTGAATATTTGGCATTTTAATACCACCATATTTATAGTCTTGCATTAATATATCACGCTTATTTTTTTAGGGTTTATTTTGCCGGATAAATTTGAAAATATTTTATTTATATCTTCTATAATTTGGTAAGATGGATTTGGTAATGATGTTAGTAAATAGATGATTTTAGGGATTTTGAGAATTGTAACTCTTCCTAATACTGTAAGTTTTCTAAATGACCACATTTTTATCAAATTCAGCATTTGCTTGTTTTAGAGTAAAAATTTGATGTTATCATGTAATTTAAATTTACTGTAAAGTTTATGCCAAGTAAATTTAAAACTTTTACACCCCATTCTAGCTTCCAACGTACATGGTGGTAGACGTCTTTAGAATATGTTTTGCTTCCTATCCAAATTGCTTTAGATTTTGTGTAATTTATTTTTAGACCAGAAATATTTGCAAAATAATCTAATACTGTCATTGTACTGTTCAGAGACTTGGAGGATCCATCAAGAATAAAACTAGTGTCATCAGCATATTGAGATATTAAATATTCAGTGTCATCAATAGTAATACCTTTAATATCTTGGTTATTTCTCACTAAAATACTTACGATTTCAGCACAAATTATAAAAATATATGGTGAGAGGGGATCTCCTTGTCTGCATCCTCTTTGAAGGTTAAAGGTATCTGATAGGTAGCCATTTTGCATTACTCTGGACATTGAATTTTTATAGAATGTTTCAATCCAAGTTTTTATAGAAATCTTAAAATTAAATGTATCTAACACTTGATTAATAAGAGACCATGATACAGAGTCAAAAGCCTTTTCAAAATCTACAAGTACTAACAGACCAGGTATTTTATGCAATTCACTATACTGCATTATATCATATATAATACGAATATTTTCTCGAATATATCTCCCTTTAATAAAACCAGTTTGATCTTTATCTATTATTTTATCTAGCACTGTCTTAATAGTAGTAGCAATACACCCAGCAGCCATTTTATATGTACAATTTAATAATGATATGGGTCTCCAATTTTTTAGAAACTGTTTTGGTTTATTTGACTTCGGGATACAAGTAATTATTCCTAGTTTTTGCACATTGGGCATTTCTTTAATTGTATAGCTATTGTTTATTGATCGGACTATGTAATGCCCCAAATCTGCCCAAAAGAATTTAAAGAATTCTGCAGTGAATCCATCCGAACCAGGGCTTTTCTCATTTTTCATGTCTTGTAGAAAATTTAAAACTTCAGAATATGTTATGTTGCCTTCTAGAGACAGCGCTTCTTCATTTGTTAATTTCCTAAAATTGCAGTCATTTAATTTATCCATAATACTTGTGTCATTTTCATATTTTTCCTTTGGTACAGAATATAGATTTTGATAAAACAGTTTAGTTTCTGATAAAATTAGTTTTTTATCTGTAATTATTGTTCCGTCATTTAACTGTATTCTATATATTAATTTATTATAGTAGTTTCTAGATTCCATTTTGCAAAAATATTTTGTTGGTCTTTCACCCTCTTCTATCCACTTTGCTTTTGCTCGAATGAAATGACCCTTTAGTTTTTGTTTTCTTAATTCATTTAGTTGATGTTTTTTATCTTCTAATAGTTTACTGTTTACAGTATTGTTTGCTTCTAAGTCTTTTATTTCTTGACATAGATTATTTTCAGTTTCATTATATATATTTTTCTTATAACTTGAGTATGAAATCGTTATCCCTCTGATTTCCATTAGTAGTGTTTCAAGAAAAAGCTGATCATTTATTGTAAATTGTATTTCATCTTTTGGGATGGTCATAATATTTTCTGGATTATAGATTGAAACAGCATATTGGGTTGTTATATTGCTTATAATTTCCTTTGCAATTTTTACATATTCTTTATCTGTCAGAAGCGAATTATTAAATTTCCATAAACCTTTACCATTTTGAATTGAACTTAATTTCATTGAAAGAACTACCCCCAGAATGATCTGATCTATAACTGTTTTCTATTGTAACATTTTGAACATATGCCAATAAATTATTGGCGAGAAGGAACATATCTAATCTAGCTAATTTTAATGGGTTAGGTTTTCTCCATGTATATCTTCTTAAAAGTGGGTACAGTTCTCTGAAAGCATCTTTCATATCAAACAATTCAATATTTTCCATGAGTTTTTCTCAAGATTTTGGGTGGTTGATATGCAAATAATGTTTTATATCAAGATCTTGGTTTGACACCAAATTAAAATCACCACAGATAAAATATTTTTCATTTTCAAACTCTTCAATATATTTGAAAATATTTCGGAAAAACTGTGGATTATCTTTATTTGGACCATATATATTAATGATAGTTATTCGAACGTCTTCTATAGTAATATCCAGTGCTAAAAGATTACCTGAGTTATCTGTTTTGTTTTTGTGCATTTTATATTCAAAGGTGTTATTTAGTAAAATGGCAACACCTCTAGAATTACTAGTAAAGGAGTTAAAATATAACTTAGTACCTTATAAATATGTCAAAATGACAATAAAAAGCAAGTTCGTTACAAATTTGAGTTTTCAGAATTTCATACATAAAAATTAACTATGTTAATGCAAACTAAAGACATTTACCTACTATTGGTACATGTTAGTTTTAATATAAAAGTAAATTGCTATTAAAATCTTAGTTCAGGTTGCCTATATATAATACCGTATTTAAAAGCAGTTGTATATGCCAAGTCAAATGCCATGTAAAACGAAATTATTGAAATCTTTACCGTATGAATTATATGTCAAAACCAACTTTTCCTCAGTGCTAACTTTGATTCAAACTCCATTCAGAACTATGTACAGTGATTATTGTCAAGGTCAAGGTCATTACGAACTTGCATGTTTGAGTAACCGCTAATAAATCAACCAGTATAGTTTATTAAATAAAATGTCAAAATTATTATTTTTTAAATTGTTATGCATTGAATATGTGCTTAAGTGTGTAAACTACTAAATAAAATCCCATAGATGACAATATTAACATATGTGGCTAAACCTCCTACCTGCAAAGTATCAATCGGCATAAACGTCACGGATATAAACACTACCACCCCTCACCCTTAACGTGAATGAGAAAAACAATTGGGGTCAAGCTGCTCATTTCCGAGATAAAGGGGTAGCGTCTATGATTACCCTAGTTCTGCACAAAATTCGAGGACTTTTTTTTTACAGGTACCCCATACATGTTTTAAGCACAAGGCTACTTGACACACTGATACTAGATGAAATAAAATTGCATAATTGTTTTTACAACCATCACAATCAAATTTATTACCAATCACATGACTTGTGGTGTACACTTCTCTATCAAAAGTTGGGTGCACCTCGAACTTTGACCCAGCCATAAGTTATTTGGTTGTACGTTTGATAATATCACATGCACCCAGTTTTCCATCTATTGCAAATATATCTGCCTATTCTTCTATAAAATGTATTAGTTCTGTTCGGAAACTTTGTTAACACATTGTTTATTTATTTTTCTTTGTTCACATTTCAAACTGTTTTGTTCACTTTCTGAATGTTTGGGTTCACTCATCACATTTATTTGTTCCACTCCTTCCCTACCTAGGTATGCAAGACTATTATTAGAGCCGAGACATACAAAGTTCCAAATATTAGTACCCTTTTTATATTAATGGGTTCTTCAGAAGCACTGATGACTAGTGTGAGTTTTACCATCGTTTTTGTTTGTTTGTCCATTGCCTTAGGTTTCATCTTTTAATGCGGAAAACTTGTGCAAGATACATTATGGTGGCAGTCGTGGATTTCCAAATGGCTGCCATACAATATCTATTAATTCCAATATTTCAGAATCCTTACCACCTATACTTTCATATGTGTGGTCTAACTTTGAGTTTTGAGGTAATTAATGCAGTTATATCAATCACAATATCAGTAGATAGATTTTGATTGTATACAAATAATGTACAGTCTAATTACTGTAAACAACAAATGCAACGTCACTTGTGAATCTTTCCATCTTTTTACTTTGGTATCATTCTGTTCATGCAAGACGTTTATATTGAACAATTTACTTCGAGAGGATTTATTTGCATACCCATCTAATGTCACATGCACTCAGACTCTTATAACTATACTTAACCAATTCAGTGCAGGCTTTGGAAGCCAAAGTTAGTGTATTCCAAATCTCAATGCTTATATCACTTAGAGGTTTGACGGTAATGAATGCAATTACAGTGGAAACAGGATACGGTTTTCAGAAGATTAGAAACGCATAACACATTAGATTTACTTTCCTTCAATTACATCGGAAACATTCGGTACATCTCGGCCAATTTCGTTTACACCTTGAAAAGTGCCCGATGTATTCCGAGTAATAACTTTAATAGAATTTCTGCGTGCATGTGTGTATCTGTATCTGTGAAATAAATAACTAACTACATGAATTGCAAATCTATGCATTTGAGTTTTAAATTACAATCTAAATGTGACAATAAGTGTACTACTTTTAATTTTGTGTTTGGATATGCTAAATGTTTAGCGATATTATTTCCAACCTCATGCTGCAGATCTACAATGTGATTAAGCTTCTGAGGTGCGATAGCGTCGGAGTTACGAGTTACACCATTTTTGTCATGCCTATGCCCACTAAGGTAGTGAATAGACATTGTAAATAATTATAGGTCAGTGTTCTTTTAGGATTTGCTACATTTATCAATAATTTCTTTTATTAATTTACATAATTTCTTGAGAACACTTATTTTACTATTCGTCATTAGCTGTTTAAATTTCAACGTACTTGGTTTAATATAATAATATGGCTTAAGCAAATGTTTACGGGAGTTTGTGAAATAAGTACCTTTTTTATAAATAGTGGAATTCGTCTCCAATGTCATTATTGTTACATAATGTGCACGTTCGATCTTCTACTGGGGTGTTGTTCCAGCGCCCTATTTCGATTGGTAAGTAACAATACAAATAACACCAATCAAAGCTTGAATGTCTGGTCTGAGATCGCAAGGGTCACACTATTTCTAGCCAGGTGGTGAGCTCAGTTTGTTGTTATTACGGTTTGTCAAGGTTATTTAATAAATAAATTAAGCTCTTGGGGAGGAAGATCGATCCGGTATCCGTAGTACAGCGGATTCGGTTTTTAAAGGATTTTAAAGCACAGTCTATATACATGTAAATTCAGGACCAAAGAATATGGCCGATGTTGACAGGAATCCGGGATAATCAGGGTCTGGTTTTGCCAGTTTCCACTGTATATCATTCAAAATATCATTAGATGGGTGTTTTATTTAAGAATTGACCGCAATTATTTTTTTTGGTTCATGCAAATATGAAACGAATTTTTTTTTATGTGCACACTGTATGATCCCGCGTAGAACATCGCTTACAAGTAAGTTACAGGCGTTTCCTACATTATTAGCGAAGAGGTTGTTGTTTTTACTCAATGCGTATAGATCTACATGTCTACTCTGCTATAGCATTTCCATGAATTTATCGTGTACATTCTTTTCAAATATTGCTTTTGTAGCTTTCACGTGTGTTTTCTTCAAACTATCTAAATATGGTTGCCTGAATAATCCGGCTTGTTGCACAATAGTAGTGCGAGTCGGAAGGGGGGCGGGTAGTAGGCGTGGCTTAATTTTTTTTCGATTCATCGAGATATGAACAAAAACAAAGTACGTACGTCTGGACCAATCAGATTGCCGTAAAGTGTATAGATGTAAAGAAAATTTAATTATAAAAGGAATTAAATATACAGACAAATTATTGACGACAAAATTTGCAAGTATTTTGAGAGTCTTAATTTACCATCATTTTGCTGCAGGTTTTAGAAGCTGAAGTTAACTTAAGGGTATTACACACAAGAACCCTGCAATGACCATCAAAAATCCTTCCCCGTTCCTCGGTGTGGGTACATATTGTTCAGTGGTGACTCGTATTATTAGCTTGGCAAAAACACCGTGTTGACTCCTACATCCATTTAGATCCATGCGCGTGCTGTAACCTCACCGTGGTGCAGGGGTGTAACATTCTCTTTGATAATGGCCAATACAGCACACAATTTAAGTTTTGAGTAAAATTCAGTATCCATAAAATTCTGCGATATTTGTATTTTTGTACAGTTCTTTACACTGTTTTTGTTTCAACCTTGAATTTTTATATTGATGTTGATCATCACATTATTTATTTACATTAACATAGTGTGACACCCAATAGCCGATGTAGTTTTCGTGCTGGGGTGTCGTTAAACATTCATTCATTCATTCATTCATTCCATTTAGACTCGTGTAACTAATTCACGCATAGTCAGTGTCTTACACAAGAACTCAGCATTGGCTGTTGCTATCCTGCATGTGGGATGGTGCATATAAAATATCCCTTGCTGCTAATCGAAAAGAGTAGCCCATGAAGCGGCGACAGCGGGTTTCCTCTCTCAATCAGAAGAATAACTGTGGCACTAGATGCAATAATTATTTACTTGTCTTCGAGACAATCTACGATAGCATTTGTGATGCAAACACTTCCCGATTGTTTGTTGGATCATGAAAAACATCCATCCAGTTTTCTGGAATATTGTTGTTACCAAATAGCGGACATGCAATGGATATGCCGACCGTGTCTCTGATTCATACAGTATAGGCATGCATCATGCGTAACATCACATAATTTTAAGTGAAAATGAGGATTGAAATATGCCCTACTCTCCAGTCTACAGTCAGTAACTAATTAATAACCTTTGTGTATGTACACATGAAAACAAGCACAAGCCCCAACGTATTTACATCAATTACATCATCTAGACTAGAGAACTAATTACAGTTAACATTTTCCCACACAATCAGTTATAGACTTTTAAAATCGATCATAACAATGGCAGAGCCAAACCGATAAATTTTCGATTATAATAGATTATTGGAACATCACTACCTAGAAACTACATTTCTCAAAACTAGTGGCCTAACAAGCTAACACTATGTTTCATCAATGAAACAAAATTAACCCGCTCCATAGACATAGAAAGTATCTTTGATAAAGAAGGCTAGTTCGTCATTCGTTTGTGGAATACACTAATTTTAGCTTCCAAAGTAAAGTTTGTTGTATTTAACGACGCCACCAGAGCACATTGATTTTTGGCTTCCAAAAACGGAAGTGAATTGGTTAAGTATTGTTACTGAGTGGATATGAGCATGTAAATAGTCCAAATGAAATACACTGAAAACTGTATTTGTTACTGTGAGAAGTAAATTGTTCAATAGAAATTTCTTTCATGAACAGAATGACACCAACACAAAACGATGGTAAGACTCACCTTTTCCCCTGAATAATTCGACTCTATGTAATTTATTTCGTTACTTTTATAACAATCCACAATAGTGATAATTTGATTTATACAACTGCATTAATTAACTCAAACCTCAAAGTGAGTATAGATGGCAAACACTTTGAGATATTGGTAATAATAGCTATTGTATGGCGGCCATCTTGGAAATCCACGATTACCGCCATGATATATCATGAATAAGTGGTCCCTATTAAAAGCTGAAACTATGGCAATGGACAAACAGCTTCTACTTTTTAATAAGAACAGAATTATACAAAAGCAAACAAATGCTAAGACACAAAATAGAGAATGAGCTAAGTGCCACTCGAAGAGAACATTATGAAACAGGGTTAGGGTTAATGTAGAACGCTATAATATAATGTTCATATTTCAAAAATGTGACAACCATGAAGACAGTGATGGAAATGTAGCAAAATAATTATGATATCTGCAAAAAAAGTGCATAAATCTTTATCAAAGAAAGAAAGAAATGTTTTATTTAACGACGCACTCAACACATTTTATTTACGGTTATATGGCGTCAGACATATGGGTAAGGACCATACATATTTTAAGAGGAAACCCGCTGCCGCCACTTCATTGGCTACTCTTATGTCGATTAGTAGCAAGGTATCTTTTATTTGCGCTTCCCACAGGCAGGATAGCACAAACCATGGCCTTTGTTGAACCAGTTATGAATCACTGATCGGTGCAAGTGGTTTACACCTTCCTATTGAGCCTTGCGGAGCACTCACTCAGGGTTTCGAGTCGGTATCTGGATTAAAAATCCTATGCCTCGACTGGGATCTGAACCCAGTACCTACCAGCCTGTAGACCGATAGCTAACCACGACGCAACCGAGGCCGGTATCCATCTTTATCATGGTATTTTTAATATATTAAGGAAATGTATGCATTTCCAACTGATTTATTGTTTGAACTCAGTTTTGTACAGCTATATGACTTTAACAATAAATTTTATTATCACCTGCAGTAACAATAAATATGTAATCAAAGTACATTTTAAGTTGACAGGGACCTTTACAGGGTTTATATTAGAAAATAATAAAATTTGTATAAATGTTTTTGTTTTGAAAAACTAATATGATGCTCATGTTAATAACAAACATTCAGATACAATAAAGCCCCCCAAAAGGTATAAACCTAAACTTGGTAAAATGGTGGGACTTGCATTATCTTATGTCAACAAAAGTGTTATGTGAGACCTAACCTTCACATGGTGTCACTATTGCTCTTATTTCTCAGATTTATATCCCATCAACATCATTTACCCTTAGATTTGTCATGCATCTCTTAATAAATATTTTATAATGTTTTTATTTAGTTAACATGTTCAAAATTATGTGATCTAATAGTTTTTCTCGTGCTTTTGGATGGTTATTATGTAGATAGTTTCTAGTGTCTAGATCTTGGTTAAGTACTAAATTAAAATATCCACATAATATTTATCCCCCCTCCCCCCAAACTTTCTGTCTTGGACGAAAGAGCTTGCGCTACAACAGATTGCTCTGACATGACATGCCATATTATTCATTGGTTATTTTTAAACTCTTCTATATGTCTTAAAATATTTAAAAAGGAAAACTTAAAGGCTATTTAAAAAGGAACTCAGATTATCTTTGTTTCATCCGTATATATGACATTTTTGTATTAGTGTTATTCGTTCTTTGTTGACGGTGATATCCAATTTTTTTGTTATGAATTATCAGTTTTTATGTTATGTATTTTGTATTCAAATGTATTATTTAACATTTTTGCAACTCCCCTAGCATTACGGGTGAAAGAGTTAAACAGGCATTTGTCCCAGTTAAGTTCAAATATAAAGTTCTAGATCAAGTGTGAAATGTGTATCTTGTAAGCAGTAATTTAGTGATTTAGAATGTCTTTTCTTTCCTCAGAGTCCCCTGATAGTTTAGTG
>JAECMU010236202.1:0-19516 GCA_016106625.1 Dracogyra subfuscus | reverse complement strand
GCCTACTACAGTTTGATACTCGCCGATGGCTCTGTTAATCATGTTTTACGGGGCAACTACGCCATGAAGAGAAGACAGCTGAAACATCTTGGATTCAGAATTATTGAGGTAGACCCTCAAAACTAAATTTTAGCATAAAATAAAACAGATCGTCTTCTCACATTGAGATTACAAAAAAATGCAGCAAACCTTCCCTATTGGTCCACTTACAGACTGTCCTAGATTCTTACCTGCATATATTGGGGATCATGGAGTAATCAAATGTCATGTACATCAAATGTTACAATGTTTCTAAAGCTTGCCAGCATGCACAAAGCAATAACATCAAATTAACAATAAAAATGAAAACCAACACCTGGTCCGTTATCAGAATATGCCTAAAATGAAAAACATTTCGGAAGTGATTTGTATGTTTTTTCATAAATGAATAGTCTGTTTTCTTTAGTACCAAATACAATGGCCCTAAAATGGAAGTTCAGTTTTTCTCTAGTACTAAATACATATGTACAAGAGTCCTAACACAAGTTGTTGATTAAGTTTTACGTAGTACAGTGGAACCTTGTTAGTCTGGACAGTATGGTTATTAAAAAAAAAACCTGTCTGGATTACGAATTTCCGGATGACTGATATGTACGTGATAAGTAACTTCCCTTGATTCACACCGTCCTGTTTGACATGAACATTCATCGGTGTCTGCCAGTTTCAAGCAGTACATATGGGATCTGATACGGCAGTGACCAGTTCTTAGCCTGAAAATGGTTGTCTCTTGGTATCTCTCCAGATGATTGAATCCTTGGTTGCAGCGCTGGTGCATCGGAACCTACAGGTCCAACTGGAGTGGATTATAGGTTTCATTTCCATCCTTCTGTCCATCTGTGTCATATATAGTTTTCCAGTCATCTTGTTTGCAATGCCTCAAGATATTGACTTTCATGGCGATTGACCCATTTTTGGCAGTTTTGACCCTTGATCTTAGGAGATATAAAAATTAGTTTCCTGGCCTTTTTTTTTTTTTAAAGGATCAAGATATGGAGCTGAAATTTGATATATAGCTTTGTCATGGATTGTTACAGATTGAGTTTGACATTAATCACAATTTACCCATTTTTCAGTTATGTCCCTTGTACTTTGGGAGATATGAAAATTTGTTAAAACTCCGCTAAACTGGACACTCTTTGACCAAGTAAAAAGTCTGGTTATGAGAGATATCCAGTTTAGAGAGGTTCTCTTCTGTACAGATATTTAAAAAGTTGTTGTGAAAAATATCCGATTTTGAGGGAATTCTGGTTTACAGAGGGTCCAGTTTTGAGGGAATTCTGGTTTACAGAGGGTCCAGTTTTGAGGGAATTCTGGTTTACAGAGGGTCCAGTTTTGAGGGAATTCAGGTTTACAGAGTGTCCAGTTTTGAGGGAATTCTGGTTTACAGAGGGTCCAGTTTTGAGGGAATTCTGGTTTACAGAGGTTCCGATTTTGAGGGAATTCTGGTTTACAGAGGGTCCAGTTTTGAGGGAATTCAGGTTTACAGAGTGTCCAGTTTTTAGGGAATTCTGGTTTACAGAGGTTCCGATTTTGAGGGAATTCTGGTTTACAGAGTGTCCAGTTTTGAGGGAATTCTGGTTTACAGAGGGTCCAGTTTTGAGGGAATTCTGGTTTACAGAGGTTCCGATTTTGAGGGAATTCTGGTTTACAGAGGGTCCAGTTTTGAGGGAATTCTGGTTTACAGAGGGTCCAGTTTTGAGAGGTTTCACTGTCCTCTCAGAATACTTGTTTACAGTACAAACTGCTTGTTATATTTAATCAACATGAAACTCTTATGATGTGCCATACAAAACTACATATATTAAAAAGTAATTGGACTAAATAATTTACTAAAAGCTGCAATAAATCTAATAGTTAAATGAATTTCTTAAAAGAATTCAGTTTCCTTTTTCTCATTACAGATTCCATTTTATGAATTCAGTCAACTGAAAACGGAAAAGAAGTATGAATATGTCTTGAACAAAGTGAAGATGGCTGAAGTGCTGTCTGAGGACTATGTAAACAACCTGGTTTTACCCACACAATGAATGTAGTTTTTGTTAGTATCTATGATTTCATGTTAGTCTCGTGGTGCGTTTCAAAAGGAAAAGTGAAATTGGACTGCAGTCTTTGGTGAACTCTAAAACAAAAGAAATTGCTACATTGCATCTAATGAAGCAAGATGTCTTGGCGACCTTAACAGCCCTGTAATCAGAGATCTGAGACAACCAATAAGAAATATGTTTCCCATTTGTTTCAGGTTGTGTGAAAGGAGTCTTGGATTATGTACTGTAGGTTTTTATGGTCTCCGGAGGGCGAGACATAGCCTAGTGGTAAAATGCTCGCTTGATGCGTGGTTGGTCAGGGATTGATCCCTGTTAGTGGGCCATTTCTCAGTCCAGCCATTGCACCATGACTGGTACATCAAGTGGCTTGATAGGTGCTATCCTGTCCATGGCATGGTGCATATAAAAGATCCCTTGCTGCTATCAAAAAGAGTAGCTCATGAAGTGGCGACAGCAGGTTTTCTCCCTCAATATCTGTGTGGTCCTTAACCATATGTCAGACGCCACATCACCGTAAATCAAATGTGTTGAGTGCGTCATTAAATAAAACATTTCCTTCTTCTTGGTGGTCTCCAGGAAAACAATGCTATGTTGCATTCATTCAACGACAGGCCTGATGCGTGGCCGGTCTAGGATCGATCCCCGTCAGCTAACCACTGGGTTTTTTTCTCGGCATAACCATATGTCCGACGCCGATATAACCGTCATTATAATGTGTTGAGTGCCTCTTTAAAAAAAAAAAATTTAATTTTTTTTTTAAAAAGATCATTCAATGACAGATTCATTGTGTCCCAAATAACTTTGGTAGCCCACTGCCATAATAATTGTTTATAAGTTTTAATCTGATAACAAAGAGAGGCATTTAATTACTATTGGAACAATAGTCATTGGTGAATATTCCATTAAAATTAGATAGCTAGCATAAAACAAAAAGTTCTTGGTACAGCCGGTCATTTGGAATGTGGCAAGTGAAGTTTATAGGGGAGGAGTCAAGACATTCTCCGAAGAAAATATATATTGGAAAATATGTGCTTGAGGAGGGTTTTGACCTCTGACACAAAGTGAAAGATATATTATTTAATTCAAATATTATGACAACCCTAAACAAATACAATGTTATTACAGTATACATTAAATATTATTTTTGTTTGTGTTCTTGATAAAAAAAAGTTTAATAAAATGAACAATAAAAAGAAATGTCAATTATACAGATTACTGTGTTTGTCCATACTCATGTAATTTCTGGAAGGTTTTCCCAGATAACTATAAACTATTTTAACTACATGTGTATAACTATACTGATACATGTAACATGACATTTTAGCATATATATAGATACTTTAACTGTCCAGAAATGTTAGGCACCAACATGTAGCAAGTTACAGTGTAGAATCGGAAGGTACATCCTTTCTGCTGTAGTATTTTTTGGGGGCAGGATTTAACTCGGTTGCCACTTGGTTGTTTACCCATTCTGACCAATGACTGCATTGATAAGTACATCCCAGCACAAAAATACACATCAGCTATTGGGTGGCATTCTGAGCAATGCTTATATTAAGGTATATATTAGCAAGGTGTGCTTATTGCTGTTCTGTGAAGGAGGAACATAAATAAAAGACCCCTTGCTGCTAAGTTTAGAATAGTCCATGAGGTCTTTTTCTTTCATTCTTGCTGTTGCAATATTCAAAGCTTAAAAGTGACAGGGAGAGCAAGAGACAATTTTCACTTAAAATAAATACATGTATGCTTTTCAATCATGAATTTCATAAGCAGCTTTTACTTTCCATCTTAACACATACAACTAGCTGAATCCCAGCTGTTGGCTCAAACCCTGTCCGTACTTGAGAAAGTGTTTGACCAATCCTTTCGGTCAACAGCGTGCAAGTGTAAGTGAGGACTTTGGTTCGAGCGTTGCGATGTATTTGACCTTTCCCCGAGTTCGTCACAATGAGATACTACTATATTTAGATTAAAGTTAAAATTTGTTTTTATTGCTGGGGCAAGTGGCTTGACCTTTTTATTTGAAAATGTCTGTATGCTAACTGTACTCATTTTTTCTTACCAGTATTTCTACTTCATCAAAAAGAAAAAGAAAAACAAAACCCAACAAAAACAAAACAAAACAAAACAAAAATATAAAACCAAAGAAAACAACAAATTCCACTTTTTCATTTGTTCATTTATTTCTTCTTCTTTCTTTCTTTCTTTTCTCCTCAGATCAAAACCTAATCGGGCATGAGTAACAGAATCATTTGGTACATTTAAATCACTAAAATATATGGGTATATCTGAAAATATGTTTATGTATGTATACATTATGTCTAATGTATGGATATGGATATGTATGTTATAAACAATTTGTAAGTCAATGATTCAAGGTACCCCATCCTTGACATTGTCACATTGATCTGGGGCAATAAAAAAAGAAAAAAGAAAGAAAAAAAAGGTTTTTATTTACCACCACTAGAGCCCATTGAGATTCATTAATCATCAGCTGTTGGATGTCAAATATGTGATAATTATAACAAAGTCATCAAAGGAAACCTACTACATTATTCCGAATGCACGAAGGGATCGTTTATATGCACTTTCTCACAAACGGGAAAGCACATACCATGGCCTTTTACCAGTTGTGGTGTGTAGGATGGAAAGAGAAGAAACCCAATCAGCTGAATATATTGACCAAGCACCTCAGGCGAGCACTCAACCAACTAAGCTAAATCCTGGCCTCTTATTTAGATTAAAATGTTAAGATGCTTGCATCAGCTACAGTACAGTACTCTTATAACAAACCAGAAGGGACCACGATAATTGGTTCGTTGCAGTTTGTTGTACATACATGTATTTGCATATGTTACAATGTAGTTAAGGAAGATAAAACAGGATTTTACGATCAGCAATAGTTTGTTCCAAGCATGTTTATCATAAGTGTACTTACTCAATGTATTAAATTAAGATTATCAATAAAAGGAAAGGACAAACCGATTAGTTTAAATTTACATAAAATGAAGTAAAGTTGATATAAAAAACAAAACACCTGTCAAGTGGTCCAGAACTACTTCTCAGTTTGTAGCATATTTGCTTTGGGATTAATTAAAATGGCCTTGTTATTATGTTGATGAAATTCCTGTCCTTGTTTTTTTACATCTGGCTCATAGCCCAGTGGTAAAGAGCTTGCTTGATGCGCGGTCGGTCTGGGATCGATCCCTCATCGGTTAATCCATTGGGCTATTTCTTGTTCCAGCCAGTGCACCATGTTTGGTGCTTTACCACTGGTCTACGACCTGCCTCTTTCCAAACAAATTAAATGTCATGGTTCATACAGGCAAAGACCCATAAAATTCAAGCACTTTTCAAGAACCTACATGTACCTTATGTTTTCAAGAACCATAAATACAAACCTTAACCAGTCTTTTCAAACAATGTTTTTTAATAGAAAATGTATGTTTATATGCTTGCAGTATCTGTTTTGTTTTTTGTGTTTTTTGCCGTTTAGCATTTGTCCCGGGAATGGGTATATTCGGGTCATGGAACGTTGTGAGTGCTGGAATGAAAGTGCAAACACGGAAGTAAAAATGCTAAATTTCTTTCAAGATTGTTCCATAATTTCTGGTTAAAATGATGCGCTGAAACTCCTAAATTCAAGCACTTTTCAAGATTGTGTGAACCATGTTAATGCAAAACATATAATTTAAAGAACCTATAGATAGGACAACAAACAAAGTTATTTTTGTTCAGTATTTAATAAATATAGCACAAATGATACAATTCATGACAGCATTTGTCTCTTGAATTACTTAATCTCAGACAATGGACACGATGATGAACTATTGCAGAAAGCCCACATTAATACAAAAGCAATCATTAGTTACAAATACCTTATTATAAGAAAAACACTTGTTTTATAAATACACTGACCTCTCATCCAGTAACAGCTACCATATATATTCCAGCTTGCTTGCATTAAAAGCATATTGTCACATCCCGCCATGGGATCCGGGACTGGCAAAGTCGGCCCCCGGACCCATGGTGGGCATGCCTGAATCTTAGGGACAGGGGCACGTTAAAGCAGTACCCATTACCCATTATTGTCACAGACCACTGACAAAGTCTAACAAAGTTTGATTTGTCCCTAAATGAACTATTCAACCATCTTCATAACCACCATACTCTATTAATTTAATGATATTTTGTTGAAGTAATTGAATTATGGCAATGGTCCATAATTCAAAAAGTAAAATTGCCGAGAGGGTCGACCTGGATTTCATTCCATCATGGTTCAGTTATGGTGATGCAATAGCTAGATTTGGTTTTCAACAATTAATGTAATTTTTATTTATTATTTAATTTAAGAGAAATAAGGTCCTTAAATTCGTGACAGTATACCTTTAACCAATATCCATTTAAACTTTCATGTACCAACCAGTTTGATACATGCACTAGGTGAACTGATTAAAATGATAAGGTCTCACTACACAGATCACTGCCGGGTGAGAGTTCGTTCATCACTGTCCACTATAGTTCCTAATTGTGACACATGTTATGGTTCACATGTTCACTTCTAGGAAGTAGTGAAGAATAAAAACAATATGTATGTTTAATGGTAAGCCTTTCGACTGTATTTTGCCCACGTTATTTTGTAATATTTTACATCGACCATTCGGGACATGGGTATATGGCGCAAGTGACAGCTGGAGTGAATCCTTTAATGAATCACCTGTTCGGACCAGTAGTACAGCCAGATGCGGACATATAGCAAAAAAACCTGAGACGGAAATGTTCTCAATTTTGTAGTGAAAATAAATGCTTATATAATGTATGTTCACAATAGTGTATGTTGTTAGTGCCAACGAGAACCTGTTCTAGTAGCAATCTTCGTTTGAAGTTGGGCAATTTAACATGGATTTCAATGGCAGATGACATCTGTGTAGTGAGACCTAAGGTGTTATTATGATGGAACTTCCATCAGCAGGGCTAGCTCTGGCTCAGCAGAACATTTCACCCAATTATCTACTAAACTTAAATAATTGCAGAAACCCAGTTATTTTCTAACAAAATATTATTATTTCATGAAATTTTATTTCACCAAATTGAAATAATATTCACCTATAGTTTTTGAAACTTGCAATTGGCAAATTTGGAGAGTTCCCAGAGCTATCTCTGTGGATATGTTTTAAACGAAGAACGATTTCCCCGATGTCTTGATTAATTGGTCTAAATGGAGAATTTGTAAACATTTAGTTTCATAGTAAATGTTTCCTGTAATTCATATCTTTCAATTTTTGTTAAGTTTATACACTGAAAATTTATTTATATGTACAATCTCCAATAGCTTGAATTAATTGCTATAATTTGTACACACTAAAGACTATCCAACATTAAAAGAACAAATGGATACAGGAATACTTCCTGTATTGTCGAAGTATACATGTGTATGCAATATGTAGTTTCAAAATGATACAGTTCTCGTTTTAAATTTGTGAATGATTTAATAAGGTACCAAGTAATTTATTGATCATCTATCTTCCTTAAGAGACCACCTTACCATTCCCCATACAGTATACTATTAATACAGTACATGTACCTGTATTAAGCAGATACTTAGCAGCCTTTTTTGTACTCAGGTGGCTGGTTTATACAGGTTTGACTACATATACAATGTATAAGAGCTTGTTTTGTTTAACGATCCCACTAGAGCACATTTATGAATTAATCATTGGCTATTTATTTAGTAATTATGACTCGTCATTGTAAGAAACCTGCTACATTTTTCCTGATACAGCAAAGGATCATTTATATTACACACTTCCCAACAGACAGGAAAGCACATATATATGAGTCATCCATATACTATAGTGTGTATACCCAGAGGGGAGGGGATGGGTTTGGGTATTACGTAGATCATCCATATAGTGTGTATACCCAGAGGGGAGGGGATGGGTTTGGGTATTACGTAGATCATCCATATAGTGTGTATACCCAGAGGGGAGGGGATGGGTTTGGGCATTACGTAGAAGAGAGTTAAAGAGGATGTGGGGGAAGAGTAAAATAAAATAAAGTCATTTATGAATTCTAGGAGATAAAATATTAAATCCCAATCAAATGTCAAGTATGTATGTTATTTCTTGAATGTCTCACAATTATTATGTGTAATTGGAGCTCCTAATTTTATACAATGTACTTTTTGGAGGGGTGGGGGGCAGGCGGTCATAACGATTAAATGAAACAAAGGTGTACATGAAGGAAAGGAGTTTACAAAAAAGAAAATGTTTGTACATACTTTATGGATGGCTCCATATGTTACTGACAAGTAACAAAATAATATATCCCCAAAAACAATTAACATTAATACTGTCTCACAGACATGCATGTAAATAATTACATGCATATAATTACATGCATGTACAAACATAACAAGTTAGCAAACTATTGTAGAGTTTGCAGAAATAAACCCCAAAAAAATTCAAAGGCAAAAAACACTGACAACTGTTAATATTTAAGGAGAAAGGATATTGTCATAAAACATGGTCATGCATACAGTTTTAAAAACCCTTTGCATTATTTTGACACAAGATTGATTTTCTCCTACCCCAAAATACTGTTTGATTTGTCTGTATCATGTCCATTAGATGTACATGTAAGTAAAACAATATGTGCTAACTGCTGTCACTGTCCCAATCTTCCTCTGTGTCTTCAATTATTGCCGTCATTTGAGAAAATCTCTCAGCAACCTAAAAGCAAATGGATATTATTATTAAACTTAACGAACCAAATTTACGAAGCTTGTTTTTCTATAAGTTAAACCAATTGTTTAAGCATTGTGAATATATGTAGTTACGTGTACATACATGTAAGAGATAAACACACTTTGTAAATTCATCCCTACATGTATTTCTGCAGGCCTCGAATTTGGCAAATAAGGCAAGACCATCTGGCCTCAACCGATGGAGGTTCTTTTAGGGCACTATACGGACAAAAGTAAATGGGTATGGCACCATACCCAAAGATATTTTAAAGATTTTTTTATTTTTTATTAAGTTAACCTTTTGACAAAATGAATTGCTCTTAGTCTTATCATTACTGTATGGTTTTCATAACCCTAACCCTAAATTTAACTCATCGTCTTTCTAGGGGAGGCCCCCAAATACCCCCTTGTTGACTGTGGTTGTATTCAGTTCTATAGTGCCATACCCCAAAACACAAGAGTCCACAGCACCCACTCAAAATAAATAAGTGTGAACAGTTGCATGTTTTTGTAATTAAAAAACCTTTCAGGGGTCACATTTGTGTATGACGACCAGTCACTAACATTCAAAATAAGACACAGTAAGCTTGACTGTAAGATTCAGATTGGATTAACTTTCACGGCACTGAAGCATATGACTAGGACACTGCAGTAATTTGCTGCCATTACATTTGATCCCTGCTTCTGTGCTAATTATAGTCTAGTCCATGTCATCAAATTAATTCGCCATATAAACATTTTTTTGGTGTGTGAACTACATGAACTTTTAGTTTTAAAATACCGATAGAACAAAAATAAGGCAACACATGGTAGTTAAGATCAAATTTAGTTCACTACTAGAATAGTTATGCCTGTATACAATATTCATATTCATAAATGTACTGAAGTCAATGTATGATACTAAACTACATGTAAATGCTTAAAGTAGATAGATAATTATCATACTTTAACTAAAGTATTGTGTTTATGAATATGGAGCCAGACATATATGTGGGATTCATAATTGAGGGAGGAGGGGGATTCCTAGTGATGAAACCAACGATGGCTAAACAAAAAAACAAAACAAAACCTGTATAGCTAATGTTATATAAATTTGATGGGGACATATGGGGGAGGGGTGCGTAAAAATAACCACAGGGCATGCATGTTAACTTAAGTTTGCACTGTTCGATTAATACCTGGTTTGGAGTGACAATCTTTAGTTCCTTTGAAACAACCTTGCAGGTGTCTTCAATGGCTCCAATCATTTTATACCTAAGAATCAGCACTTTATCCATTTCCCTGCAAAACATAATTTATATAGGCATGAATATGATTACCTGTACATACTGGATATACCAGAAAATCTGTTGCCCAATTCAAATTTTATTAAGCCAAAAAACAAAAATGGTGGTACATCAATAGACAGACGATTTTTGAATGAGTGTTTTGGTGAATTAGTAATGAAATATATTCACCAAATTCAACTTTAATTTGCATTAGGTGAGAGACAGCTACACACAAAACCCTGCAATACAGAGTCGTTTATTAGTAAAAATATAATAGCACATATCAGTGGATTAAAAGTAAAATATGCATAACCGTCTGCTGACCCATAAACTGATGGAAATTCATCTTATTCAAAGCAATAATTCAAATAAAGTAAGTTATGTTAAAGACAAGTTTTTTGGGGTAAGATTTTGGTTTTCATAAAATTATTTTAATTTTCTGCAAACACCAGGTTGACCAGAAACATGTAATATATGCTAATGTTGATTCTTTAAGTTAATTTTTGTTTATTGGTAATTAATGTGCAAGTTAATAGGAAAACAATGTAATAGTCAAAACTACTTCAAACTGTTTAACAAACATTCTAAGAGTACTGTTAAAGCAATCATTGTCCCTAAGGGGCCGTTCAAATATTATATTGGAACTCAGGGTTCGAACTTAACTTAACCCACAGTAAGGTTGTCCTCCTGGCGACCGATTTAAAAATAAAACTCATGTTTTCTGTTATAATCTGTTGCAATACTGTTTTGTGTTTTTTAGAAAATATTATTCGGGCAAGTGAAATAGAACCAGGCAAGTGAAAATGATGTCACCACTTGCCTAGATGGCAACTCAACAAAAAAAAGTTAAGCGCAGACACTGGGAACTACTTCACACTGTTTATCAAACATTCTAAGAGTACTGGTAAAGCAATACATGTATCTTAGGGGCAGTTCTAATATTATGTAACGCTGTTTTGGTCAAAATTTGACACCATCCATCTCACCTGTAACGCTCCTTAATATTAGACCATATACCCCCAATATATTATGTAAAACTTAGAGACCCACCCATCCCCTCCATTCACAAAGAAGTCATACGATGGATGTAATATATCATATATTGCCGTGTATTAGCCAACTCCTTGTATAAACCGACCTCTTACTTTGACCTTAAATATCAAGTACAAAATCATCAGTCTCGTTTGTAAGTCGAAGTCATCTTTTGTCCAGTTGTAAATTGTAATTTGTATTGATTTCAATAATACTGTCAACAAATAGACTTGTGCTTTTCTTTTTCATTATATTTTCATCCCCTTTAATTATTATAGACACAGTAATTGTTATCGCAATGCTAACATCTTTCATGCCGTGCAAAACTAATTTAGCACCGATAAATCATAATGACATAAGTAATTTAATTATTCACTGGACAGCAAATAATAATGTTATTAAGGCATGTTTAATCCCTGTTTTCACCCACACAGAAATATTATTACAGCTGCAGTCGTGAGTATATCACTAGTAAAGTAAAAATTACGAGGTGCCTGACGTATACATACATTTCTGAAACAGTGGTCCTTTTCACAAATGGGTTTACATTACAACAAATAACATTACCTTGTCCAGACAACTGCCGGCTCCTGCTTGCTTGTAACACTCTCCTGGTCACTCAGCGAGGAGTCATCCGAATCCATGTCCGAGCTAGTTTCAGTCTCCAGAAAAGGTTCTTCACTGGAATCCGACTCGGCACTGAGCATTGCACAAGCATCTCCTTCAGTGCTTGAAGATGACAAGTTCTTCAAGTCTAAGTCTGCCTTTAACTTGGACTGTCTGCTGAAACTAGGACTAGTTTCATTCTCAGCCTGTAAGATGGCAGTCTGGCTTAAATCAGAGTCATCATCCTCATCGTCATTGTCGTCGTCATCATCATCATCCTCATCACTGTCATTAACTACTTCCATAACACTATCCTCAGATTTGTGAACAGGAGAAAGTTCACGGAAATCACAACTGTTGTTGGTGTCCATATGTTTGTCAGACGAAGAGCTACCAGTTTGTTCAGGATTATCTTGTTTCAAAGACTCTGATGTCGATGCTGATGGCTCAGCTGTGGATTTCATTGCATGCTGTGAATCGTCACTCTTCACATCTTCCTCCAACCTACTTTTCATAGCCTGTTCCTTCTCCACCACTGACAAAGTCTTTTTCGATGGAGAAGTATTGGCAGAATTGGATATTTCCAACAGGCGATGAATGAATTCTGCTGAAAATACCAACTGTGAATCTGACAGAGACTCTGTCGGTCCTTGCTGATCGGAACCAGCTGTTTTAACAGGAGAACTGGTCCTTGACCTCAGCCCGGCCTCTAGAAACCTGTGCATCTGCTCTATGGACAACAGCGAGTGCTGGGAATCTTCCGGCTCCTGCTCTGCTTTACATCTAGAACCCAGCTGTGTGCTGCTGCTGCTGTCCGTTTTGTCCACCACACTTGTCTTTGACTGTGAGGCAGACGCGAGTCCTGCTTCTGCAAATTTCTGCATCATTTCCACTGCCATCTGCACATGCTGGGAGTTACCACATTCTGAGTCAATATTAGATGGATCTTTCTTTGGGGAACTGTTTCTGGACTGCGTCAGACCAGCCAGGACAAACTTCTGAACTAGATCGCTAGCCACCACAGACCGTGTTGTTGTTGTAGTACCATCACCAACATCTGCTTCCACCTGCTTGTCACCGCTTCCTGCCAAACTTTCCACACTCTGCTGCTTAACTGGGGAATTATTTCCAGAAAGGTTGAAATTGGATGAAAGTAATTTCTGAAAGAAGTCGATGGACATCGACTCCTCGGATGGTTTTATGTGAGCCGACCTCATGGCACTGGCTAATATATCCGTACAGGATTGAAAAGGGTCTGCACCCTGTGTAGAAGAATCGAAGACATCACGCAGGGAGCTGCTTTCATGCAGTGCGTGCTGACTGTCGGACTGAGACACAGTGGGTGGAGAACGTTCTGAAGCCCTAGGTGTGTTATTTTCAACTGCAGACTCCATTTGATTATCACCAAATGTACTTAAAAAATGTTTACGTTCTTGTGTGTTTGAGTGTGAAGGAGAAATGTCTTTACGTTTATTACTATTGCCGTTATTACTGTCTGTTGTAGCTGTGGCTGCACTACATTGCGTTGTCTGTGAAGCTGTTTGTGACCCTGTGGTGTCAGATATGAAGTGGTCTACATCGTCATGGTGGTATGGAGAAGAGAAGGGAGAGTTTTTGGTTTTTTGCGGGGACTCCTGGGAGGTAGCAACTTCGTTTAATGTCATAAAGCGCTTCAGTCCAGATTTTTGTGAAACATGTTTTAGCTGGAAGAAAAGACAAAAAAGAAATATAAAGATTATTACAGAAGCTTGTGTGTTGTGTGATTTTACGATATGAGCGTTAGGATATGTGCATTGCCCAAGTGAGAATGAAAGAAAGAAAGAAATGTTTTATTTGCCCAAGTGAGAATGAAAGAAAGAAAGAAAGAAATGTTTTATTTAACGGCGCACTCAACACATTTTATTTACGGTTATATGGCATAAGACATATGGTTAAGGACCACACAGATTTTGAGAGGAAACCCGTTGTCGCCACGTCATGGGCTACTCTTTCCGATTGGCAGCAAGGGATATTTTATTTGCGCTTCCCATAGACAGGATAGCACAAATCATGGCCTTTGTTGAACCAATTATGGTTCACTGGTCTGTGCAAGTGATTTACACCTACCCATTGAGCCTTGCGGAGCACTCACTCAGGGTTTTGAGTCGGTATCTGGATTACAAATCCCATGCCTCGACTGGGATCCGAACCCAGTACCTACCAGCCTGTAGACCGATGGCCTAACCACGACGCCACCGAGGCCGGTAAGTGAGAATGAGGTCAGTATATGATTCCTGACACGAGTTTTGTAAAATCAGTATGACTCACAAGCGAGTGTAATAATTACTTTATTATCCACATTATTTATTTATTTTTATGAATTCAATAAAAAGACAATGTCAAAACAGTTTCAAATGTAATCAGAAGGAAACAACAAAATTACGTCATTTTCAGACATTTTGATAAGCCATTACAATATTTCACATGCACCGAGTAGAAATGGGGAAGCAATATCATGTTATGACTCTTCCTAAGATGACATCATGGGTTGGTCACATGATTACTTGTTATTACATGTGTGCTTCATATGGTTTTTATTAACTAGCTTATGTTGAACCATGTGGATAATAAAATTAGATATCCAAATATTTAACATTGTGGAATACAAATAATGAGAGAAAAAAAACCTCACTTAAAAAAAAGCTGTTAATAACACATTTTGGAAGGAAATTAAGCCAACATGAAAATGAACACTTTTTTCCTTCTGTTTTTGTGTGGAATTTTAATAAATATTTTAATAAGATCATATAGCAGTATCATGGTTGGGAGCCCTGAATCACTGCTTTACATATAATATATCCATGTTCTAAGCAACAATGTAAAAAATAAAGACTTTGTAATAACCTAAAATACCTCTCAACTCATTTCAGAAATTTTTTTGCATTATTGTTTTATTTTAAATATAATCGATCAGGCATTTCAAATGCTGCTTAACAATATTTAAACACGAGAATGATAACACGAATACCTTAATTCTCCTTGCCTTTGCTGGAGATGCATGAGAGCTTGTGGAAGGGGAGACAATTAGGGGTCGGGATGTTATGTTAATGTTCTCCTTGTCGGCAACTTCAAAGTCGGATTCTTCGTCCTCATCGAAAGGAGGAGTGGGACCTCGTTTCCGTGGTATCGTCACAGGCTTGTGAAATGTGATCTTTACTGGGGTTATTTTCTTACTGCTCGTCTGGAAGTACAGTCTGCCATCAATCACCTAAAACACAATTACATTTATTTTACATTTCTATAACCTATAACAAAGAATTATGGCTAATTATAAAAAGAAAAGAAAAGAAAAAAAAAGAAAGACAGCTAACTCCTCAGAATAAAGTGATGAATGGCAATAATATCCACTACCATACAACATGTTTCTCAGTAGATCACACTCTAAAGTGTTACAGATTACGCAATGAGCTATGAGCAATACCTTTATTTTGCATGAATGAACTGATGTGACAACATCAATTCACAAAAGAAAGAAAGAAGTGTTTTATTGAACGACACCCTCAACACATTTTATTGACGTTATATGGCATCAGACATATGGTTAAGGACCACACAGAGGAAACCTGCTGTCACCACTTCATGGGCTACTCTTTTCAATTAGCAGCAGGGGATTTTTTATAAGCACCATCCCACAGAGAGTGTAGTACATACCACAGCCTTTGATACATCAGTCGTGGTGTACTGGCTGGAATGAGAAATAGCCCAACGGGCCCACCGACGGGGATCGATCCCACACCAACATCAATTCAGGAATGCAAGATAAACAGTATTGTTGAGTAGTGAGTTGGGTATTCTATTTTTATTTATGTTTTAACGACGCACTCAACACATTAAATTACAGTTATATCGGCCTCAGACATATGGTTGTCGAGAAAAAAAACCCAGTGGTTAGCTGACGGGATCGATCCTAGACCGACCGCGCATCAGGTGGGTTCTATTTATTACCCATTATCTATCTTTATCATTTTATGGAAGATTTTCTAATGATAAGTGTTTTGAAAACAAGTTTGCAAGTTGCGAAAAGGACATAGCTGTGACATGCATATCGCTGATGACATAAGACAGTTGTTTACATGACTGCCACCATGGAAATGAAGACGTCAAAACCTATAGTGAAGCACTGATGATGATGACAAAACGTATCTATGGGAAGAAATAGTTGTTTTCTTTCTCTAGGGAAAGATGATTTTTCTTTCCTCACTTCTGTCTGCCCATACAGGTAATAAAAGTTCATATTTCACCATTAACAGCTTGGCGAGTTGTTAACTCTGTTTTTTGCCATTAGCATAATCAAGCTAAGCTGAAACTCTCTCTCCTGAAATGGTGCCAGGCGAGCAATCATGTGATGTTTTAATTGAAATTTGTTTTTAAATTTTGCAAGGTGATTCATTTGCATCTCTCCTAAAATGTTCCAGGCGAGTGGGGACGAGAAAGCGGGTCACTTGCCTTTTCTGCTGAAAAACTGGCTTAGTCCTGCTTCTGTTCATACCTACATGTAATTGGCAACGGTGTTCATTTGTTCAATGCTATTGTGTTTATAATGTGTTGATCAAATAACTGTTTTGCATAAAGTTGGCAATCAAAGTATGAATTGACCTTAACTTGACTTAACCGCTGGGATGCTATGACATTATCAGTTTAATATCTGCTGGGTTGCTATGACAATCAGACTTACCAACAGACTGTAGTTGTAATAATGATACAACTTAATATCTGCTGGGTAGCTATGACAATGTCAGTTTAATATCTGCTGGGTTGCTATGACAATCAGATTTACCAGCAGACTGTAGTTGTTATGATACAATTTAATATCTGCTGGGTTGCTATGACAATGTCAGTTTAATATCTGCTGGGTTGCTATGACAATCAGAGACTTACCTGCAGATTGCAGTTGTAATAATGCCCCAAATGCTTCTTCAGTTTAATACCTACTAGGTTGCTAGACAATGTCAGTTTAATATCTGCTGGGTTGCTATAACAATGCCAGTTTAATATCAGCTGGGTTGCTATGACAATGTCAGTTTAATATCGGCTGGGTTGCAATAACAATGTCACAGTTTAATATCAGCTGGGTTGCTATGACAATGTCACAGTTTAATATCTGCTGGGTTGCTATGACAATGTCAGTTTAATATCCACTGGGTTTCTATGACAATGTCAGAATTTAATATCTGCTGACAACCAGACTTACCTGCAGACTGCAGTTGTAACAACACTGCAATCTCTTCTGTAGTTTAATATCTGCTGGGTTGCTATGACAATGTCACAGTTTAATATCTGTTGGGCTGCTATGACAATGTCACAGTTTAATATCTGCTGGCTTGCTATGTCAATGACAATGTCACAGTTTAATAAATGCTGGGTTGCTATGACAATGTCACAGTTTAATATCTGCTGGGCTGCTATGACAATGTCACAGTTTAATATCTGCTAGGTTGCTATGACAATGTCACAGTTTAATATCTGCTAGGTTGCTATGACAATGTCAGTTTAATATCTGCTGGGCTGCTATGACAATGTCACAGTTTAATATCTGCTAGGTTGCTATGACAATGTCAGTTTAATATCTGCTGGGCTGCTATGACAATGTCACAGTTTAATAAATGCTGGGTTGCTATGACAATGTCACAGTTTAATATCTGCTAGGTTGCTATGACAATGTCAGTTTAATATCTGCTGGGCTGCTATGACAATGTCACAGTTTAATAAATGCTGAGTTGCTATGACAATGTCACAGTTTAATAAATGCTGAGTTGCTATGACAATGTCACAATTTAATATATGCTGGGCTGCTATGACAATGTCACAGTTTAATATCTGCTGGGTTGCTATGACAATGTCACAGTTTAATATCTGCTGGGTTGCTATGACAATGTCACAGTTTAATATCTGCTGGGTTGCTATGACAATGTCACAGTTTAATATTGGCTGGGTTGCTATGACAATGTCACAGTTTAATATCTGCTGGGTTGCTATGACAGTTATAGACTTACCCGCAAACTGCAGTTATAACAATGTCGCAATCGCTTCTGCATTTTAATGTCTGCTGGGTTGCTGTGACAATCACAGCGACATCTCTTTGTTCGGTAGGTTTCCAGTTCATCGGGAATCTCTATCTCCTCAGCACTGTCAATCTCAGCATCAGCCTCCAGGTCACTGTCATTCAGAGTTACCTCCTCATAATCTCCCATAGTGCTGCAGAACAGTCAGAAAAATTAAATACTAGTATATCATTTATTAAGCAGGGCTCAAGCTAGGTCTAAATTTTAAGGAGAAGTGACTTCTCTCTCCAGACCTTGAGAGGGAGAAGTTTTCAACCAGAGGAAGACTTGAATTTATTTATATTTTTACAGTAATAAACAACAAAAAAGCATATATTTTTAAAATCGACATGATTATCATATGCATGTACCACATTTCTAAACATTGTCTTAACCTAACCAGCTTGTCAACGACATGTTTGCGGCTAATAATTATAATAATTTACTTGTGTTTTATGTTAAATCACGTGAAGCCCTTTTTGCAGACACTGATTACGAGTTCTTACTGTTTATACTTCAAAGAAACAAACTGTATGGACGATATGATCCTAAATACCAAATTACGGTTCTAAACAAACGTCAAAGACCTGCAACAAAAGTTGACAAAAGTCCGAGAATGTTATATCTTGTAGACAGAAAGTTAAACAATGTGAACAAGTGAGGACATTAATTTTGTCCCACAAATACTACATGATCATGTAGACAGGGCTTAACTGAAACATGAATCATTTATTAACTGTCATTCAGAGTTACCTGACCCTACTCACAATTTCCCATAATGCTGATGTTTTTAAGACATAGAAAATTAATTTAAATGTGTAATTTATGTCAACACTGAAAGTTATCTGTCAAGTACACGTTTACAAATACCAACATACGTGTATCACATGAAATTAAAATGACTCCCATTTTTCATTTAGTTTTTTTCTGTGATACTCTTTTCCTCCACAAGTTTACTAACCTTTCTGGAGGCTTGTCTTCTGGGAAGAACATGGAGAACTCATCCAGTAGATACGGCATTCCCTTGAGCAGCGGCTGTACACTCTCTTTCAGTTCTTTAGTCAGCTTTCCCGGCTGTTGGAACCACGTGTGGAATGCCTTCAGAACTCGCTGGAACTGACTCTGCTGCTTCTCAAAATATATCTTTAAAAAATAACATCCCTGACATTTACAGCATTTATTACCCATATTTAAAAAAATATCCTGGTAAATATCAAAGTGTTATGTCCCACTAAAATGCCAAGTAGGACGTAACTCTTTGATGACGTCACACAATGCTCTACAACCTTACAGGAACATCAGTGATATGAATTAAGACTGATTATGAGTAATAATAAATAGGATATTAAACGTGCTAGCATTTCGTAACATGTTTATGTTCCTTGTAAAAGCTCCTGACAATTAAAGGGACATACCCTAGTTTCAGTTCATGAAAATTAACATTAAGTTTAGTTTAATTTACAAACCTGTAACACATTTTGATAAAGTTACAATTGAGTGAAATATGAGTCTTTGACTTTGAAATGGTGAAATACCCTCTAAAATAGAATAAAACTCGACTACATAACTGTTACTTCTCAAAGGCATGTGCCTTTTTTAAAATATGAGAAATGCATTTTGTGATATTAAAGAACATTAGGATGACCAAAAACACTTCGAATGTACGGAAATGGATACTTTAAACACTAAAATTTAAGTAAA
>JAECMU010236179.1:0-14359 GCA_016106625.1 Dracogyra subfuscus | reverse complement strand
CAATCACACCCACAGCTGCTTTTACTCTGTAAATATTTGACGGTGCACGTCGAACTCTGACACAGAACTCTCTTCTTTGGTACTATGCAACCTTTAACGTGAAGCGCACAAACCCGTCTAGCTAACGTTTTGTTTTCGCTCGGTCTGACTGAACTCAGTCCTTGAGTCGTTCGGCCCTGAACTGGCATTTGTATTCAAATTGACACGCATTGTCTGTCTCGTTTTATTACTTTGTTCAATGATTTTACAAAGTAAAAATAACAATTTACAGATCTTCCAGACATTGCTGTCATACATGTTGAATGCATTCCATTAAAATTAATAACCATGATTATTAAAATAAGCAAACATTATAAGGCCTATGCTGAATTCTCATGACACTGTTTTTTGTTGTCGGTCGCGAGATCGCTATTACACTGATTGAATATTGGGTATAATTATAATTATGTTTGAGGTATCGGATAGATTATGTAACCGTTTGTTCACATCTCTGAAGACAGAAAATGGCTTAGCCAAAATTTTAGCCACTTGCAAATTTTATTAGCCATTTAAAAATTTTTTTAGCCAATGGCTAATTTGGCTACCGACAGCGCGAGCCCTGGTCATGGCAATGGCTAGGACTGGATGGTGGAGAAATCTGAAGTAACCATGGAGATCCTGTTATCGTGACTGATGTGAACCTACCTTTAGTGCAGAACAATTTCAAGCCACCACTGTTGGATAAGACTCTATAGTATCTGTTTGGACTTGAAAACAATTAACTTTAAAGTCGTTAAACTGATGTTGTAATTCATTTTGTTAAGAAAAGAGAATTGCGATTCATTCATTATTATGTAAATTTGAAGATCTTGAAATTAAATACTGTTTTGTTTTTACCATTTGTTATCAATTTTGTTTAGTGTCTGGGTAGTGGCTAATTCAGGCCCCCAGTCAGTCCTGATGTGACATATAGAACCGATCATTCTATGCTAATTAAGTCTAAGTTCAAATTAATTGAAAATATAAAACATAATACATATTGGAAATTTAATAACTCACTTTTAAAAAATAAATCTTACTTAATAAAAATAAAAAACATACCGTAATTGCTAGTGTATGCTGTACTAGTCTACAATCCGGAAGCAATCGATAATATCCCCTAACTGAAATTGATTTTCAAATTAATGATCAATTATTTTTAGAAGTTTTACTTATGGAAATACGAGGCAAGACGATTTCCTACTCATCTTATTTGAAAAAAGAAAATTGTAAACGGGAAGAAAAATTAATTGAAGAAATAGAACCCTTAGAAAAAAGCGATAATTCAAAACGAAAAGATTTAGAAAATTTGCGTAAAAAAAACAATGGAAGGTGTATACATCAGATTGAGAGCTAGATGGATAGACATTACTAATTACCTTTATTAATGTAGAAAATAAAAACAGTTATTGAGAAAAATTATGGTTCTATTATTACAGATAAAAAAGAAATTATGAACGAAACAAAATAATTTTATTAAAAACTTTATTCTCCTAAAGAAAGTATAAGCAACGCCAATCTAAATTATTTGTTTTCAGACCAAGATTTAAACAAATTAAGTAAAGAACAGGCAGACTCTGTAGAAGGTTTATTAACCTATGAGGAATTATCAAATGCATTGAAGTGCACAAAAAATAACAAAAGTCCAGGATCAGATGGCTTTTTTGCAGAATTCTTCAAATGTTTTTTGAAAGACACGTAGGCTATTTTGTTCTCAGATCCCTTAATTATGCTTTTATTAATGGTGAATTATCTGTTACTCAGAAACTGGGAATAATAACTTGTATACCTAAAGGTGATAAACCGAAACGTTTTCTTAGCAATTGCCGACCGATATCACTTCTAAATGTTGTCTATAAATTAGCATCTGCATGTATATCCGAACGAATTAAAGGAGTACTTCATTTTCTCATTAATGAAGACCAAACTGGTTTCATGCCGGGTTGTTATATTGGTGACAATATAAGGATATTGTATGATATTTTGTATTATATAGAATCGCATAATATTCCAGGAATATTTCTACGAGTAGATTTCGAAAAAGTATTCGATTCCATTTCACGGTCATATATACATAAATCCCTCAACTTCTTCGGATTTGGAACAGATATATTAAACGCAGGATTTCTGTTTTTAACCAAAATATAAATCAAGTGTTATAGGTAATGGAAATAACTCTTCATCATTTAATATATATAGAGCGGGCAGCGTGGCCCAGTGCCCGCCTGATGCGCGGTCGGTCTAGGATCGATCCCCGTCAGCTGACCACTGGGGTTTTTTCTCGACATAACCATATGTCCGACGCCGATATAACCAATGTTAGAATGTCACATTCAGTATTCAATTGAAATTTCAATGGCGTCACGTGTATTCGGTAAAACTCGGAATTAAAGCTGCTATGTCTGGAATATTTTTATTATTTAAGCATTTAGAACAGTTAATCCAGTCACATTCGGTGCATATAACACGCCACACTCAGCATTGGATTCGCTATTCTGGCGTTTCCAAGTTAAAAATAAACCCGGTATTTTGAAAGTGGAACACTTTTGTCGGGCCGACAATGGGCTAAAAATATTATGGATCGGCTATTGTTGCATTACAAAAACCAAGCAGTCAATTTTAGCAGACACTCATGTTGACGTTCTAAACATCGGACTTGTACGCCTTTTGATTGTTACCTGTTTAAACACTGTTATGCTAATTTTTATTATTCACTACAACTTAAGAATTTTAGGGTTTTAAAGACTTTAAGAGTATCTTTATATAAAAACAACAAAAAACAAAATAACAATCAAGACTAATTTTCACAGTCTTATTGTTACTAATATCTGTATAAATACAAGTTAACC
Source organism: Dracogyra subfuscus (assembly GCA_016106625.1). NCBI lineage: Eukaryota > Metazoa > Mollusca > Gastropoda > Neomphalida > Peltospiridae > Dracogyra > Dracogyra subfuscus. The sequence goes on along the minus strand of JAECMU010236179.1, from coordinate 11,492 downwards.
GTTTTATTAAGCACTATCACTTTACAAATCCTTCTGTACTACGGTAATATAGGATGTCCAATTAGTTTTGTATAGACCACACCACAACTAGCGACGGGCAAGCAAAGGGCCGCAACTCTAATCGTGTGTCTTGTTTTCAATAAAATATTGACCCCTTTTGAGTGCACCCGAGTTACGGTTTTTTGTACGTGTACTGTATGTACCACAACGGGGAACCAATAATTTTAATAAAGTAGAATAACTAACATTGGTGATCCTGATACTTTAGTATTTTTACACATTTGATAAACTAAGAAATTAGCGTTTATAAATGTTGACAATCTATTTTCTACCATAAATCAGGCGAGATCGCGGGTTACAGGTATATATTTTGAAACAGAGTAGGTTTAATAATAATTAAATAATAATAACTTTATTTGAAAGAGGCGTGTTCATTTATGGTAATTAATAAAACATGATGTCGCACTTTTATACAAAGGGACGCAACTCTTTTTTACTTTAACATATAATAGGCTATACGGCGTCATTTAACTTATTTTTTAATTGTAATTAGGTATGGCCATATATATAATGCACATATTATATGCATAAAATTAAGTAACACAAGCGAGACATCATAATATTATTGTATTTTGGGATGGGCTAACTTTAAATCATAGCCAATTATACTTTGGATCAAAACAAATATTTTTAAGTTTTCAGGTGCGATTTTATTACGTCGATTAAACATCAAGAAATATGCAGAAACTGATGAAATTTGGACTACAGTTAAGGATAAATATATAGGAAACGATAGTATTTAAGAAATACATTGAAACAAACAATTCTGACTTTAGCGAATTGGGGTCACATTTCAGCAAAAAATCGAACACATGCCTTTGCAGTAACTGTTCACATGATATGTTTACAATTGTTCGCACGAGAATTCTTAACATCAAATGAGTATTATTATTTTTGTTTCATTTAATTGAGGTCCATTTGCATCTGTTTGCACCAAAAAAAAATTACATTACGATTTTTTTTAAATGCTTGCTCTACGCTACCACAACACACATTATAAAAAGGCGTATGTGTCCGGTGTTTAGAACGTCGCCATGCGTGTCTGCTGAAATTGTAAGCTAACATGCGTTCGGTATTACAAAATGGCGAGCATTGTTCGAACTGGCTAGTAAGCATTTGACGATATGCGTTAATGACGACAACTCGCGAGTGAATTAAAAGTGCAGTTATGCTTGTATTTTAACTTAGAACTTGATTGTATACGATTGAAACCAGACATAGCAGCTTTAAAATATGTGACAGCTTTAATACTGGTTTTTGACTTTCTGTGCTCTAAAAATAACTTTTGTGCTAACATCACTTGTGCAAAACATGGATCAAAATGGTTGTTATTTGACAAAGGAAAATGAGTTTCAATCTTTTCCATTTCCAGTATGCACAAACATATTTGTAATACGTGCTTCAGAGTCCTTTTCAAAAATAACCTGAATTTGCTGTTTCCTTTCAATGAATGCTTTAAAAAGTTGAAGGATACATTGTCCTCTAATACTTACTGTATATCTTCGCCTATAAGTCGAATTTTTTACACCACAATTTTCTTCAAATAGCCAGGGGGTCGACTTATAACAGAGTCAAATAAAAATAAAAAATAAATAAAATCCTCAACATGTCGTAAATGACGTTTTGCAAGTCTGTCACGGGTTTGTTTATAAATTACGATCTCATCTCATAGTAGCTTCAAACTCACAACAGTACTACATGTGCTTACCTTTAATATTTATTATTGCAATAAAACATTATTTGATTCTTGTGATCCGTTATTGTTGTTTTTACAAAGCCATTTGGTATCGGTAAACACACCCATGTCTGAACCAAAAGACACGAGTAGAGGTTAATTAGGTGGCTTACAGTACGAGCCACAGATAATGATGTGTTAACGTAATCCAGGAAACTTGAACCTAGTGAAGTCGGTGTGTTGTTTAATGTTAAAACAACTCAAGCAAATCGATCTTTGTTTCAATACTCGACCAGTGGTACAGTAGTCAAATACGTACAAACCTAATGAATATTAATTAGGCAACACCGACTGTTTTATTGGTGCAGTAATCAATTACACAAATTAATTTGGATATAATTTATATATACATAAAACATTACTTTATTAATTTGTCCATCGTCACAGCTAATTGTATACCTTTTTTCATTGACATAATATTTTTCATTAACAATCATACCGAAACGTAAACGGAATTCTTATGATGCAGCATCCTAGCTTTAGGTTACCGGGTATTGTCTTTGCCGAAGAAAACAATGACCGTGCTGCAGAACGTGAATTCGGTGTTAGCGAAAAATGTGTACGATATTTTATACCGTAACCATGTTGTAATTATGAAATATTGTTAAAAAGAAACTGTAGTAAAAATGTATATATAAAAGAACTTACCTTGTTTGTTGTATTTGTTTACATAAATTTAGCTTCAAATGAAAACCATGTTTCATGTTACTATAAAACGTAACAATACAGAGGGTGCTCATACTGATATGGAGGAAATACTTTAAGTAACAAACGAAGTATGGCGACGTTAGTTGTTTGTGAAGTGAAAATCTTTTACCACAATATCATAATAAGAATGATATGTTTGTCATCATTTAATAATGTCAAGAACAACTTGCCACAGAAACTGGGTCGTCTTATAAGCGGGTCAAATAAAAAATTGCTGATTGTATTACCAGAGAAAGGGGGGTGGGGGGTCAACTTATAGGCAGGGTCGACAGGGTAGCATAATTTTCAATCAAGGTACACAAATCATTTTACATCAAGTTACATTCTCTGGTTACCATATTATAACATCACGTAATAATATAAAATGCAAGCTCAAATGCACTTTTATAAAACTTGTGTGTGTTCGGTATGAACGGATATCTTCAAAAGTATACGCACAATTAATCGTCTGTGCTGCCATAGCTTGGCAAAGTACAAATGATAGCCTGTTGTCAGTTTCAGTTAGCACGTGTGTTTTCAGATTTCAAATTGTTGGGTATGTCTCAAAAAATTTAAAGATAAATTTTGCGCTGAAGAACATTTGCTGGAGGATACGGTATTAGAGTTTTTCATTAAAGCTGCTATGTCTGGATATCATATTATAACATCATGTAGAAATATGAAATACAAGCTCAAATGCACTTTTAAAAAACTTGTGCGTGTTCGCTATGAACGGATAATCGGATATCATCAAAAGAAGACGCTCGATTTGTAGTCATTGCCGCCATAGCTCGGCAAAGTTCAAACGACAGCCTGTTGTCAGTTTCAGTTAGCACGTGCGGTTGTCGATTTCAAATTGTAGGGTTCGTCTCAAAAAAATTAAAAGAGAAATATTGCACTGTACAAAGAACGTTCGTTTGATGATACGGTAATAGTCTTTCGTTAAAACCGGTTTGATCATGACAACGTAATTAACAGAATTAATATTTTATAGTGTTAGTAGAACTTTCAAAGTTTAGTTTGTATACTAGCAATACACTAATCATGTATGTATTGTTTAATAAAATGTACTAAAGTAGACAATGAACGTTTTCACTTCTTAATTTTACGTGTTAAAATCGACAAATTCAAATAAATATTATTTCGTTTGGAAAGAGTAAAGTTAGGGGGGGGGGGGTTTAAAGACATCAAAGTTAGAGCATATTGGTTTAATAATCATCTGACGCCATACAACCGTAAATAAAATGTGTTGAGTGTGTCGTTAAATAAAACATATCCTATCCTTCCTTCCATCTGATGTTGGATGTCAAACATTTGGTAATTTTTACATATAATCTAAGAGAGGAATTGGGTGCATGTGCGGGGGAAAGGGTAATGGAGGTAAAAAACATTACTTGCCCAAGCTTAAACAAAATGAAATGTATTTTCTGTGGATCATGGCCCCATATAAACTTCGCTCAACACAATCTATAACCCCAACCCCGCTGAAATTCCTGCACACATGCCTTGGAAATCCACTACATTGGTTGTTGGGTTTTTTGTTTGTTTGTTTGTTTAGCAAGGAAGCGTTTATATGTACCATCCCACAGACAGGATATCACATATAATGGACTTTTATATACCTGTTGATGCGGATCGATCCTAAACTGACCAAGCATTCCCCACCCCCCACCTTTTTAGGTCTAAGTAATGAATAAAAATAACATATAGTCTTGATAAATGTTATGTAAATCGAAGACAATACCCTCTTCCTCTACCCCAAGAGCGTTACATAATTAGTAACGTGTATGCCAACAGCTGGCCACTGTCAAAAATTCAAGGCAAATCCCCCACCCACCGACCACTATGGATATAAATATGTTTTGGAGTTATGAGATGACCCCTCAATCAAGACAGTTACATTTGTTCAAAAACTGAAAGCAGTAGGAGCCTGACAAAAGTGTTCCACTTTCAAAATAATGACTATGTGTTTGACCTGGATAAGCCAGCGTAGTGAAACCAAAGATAAATGTGGCGCCATATATGCACCAAATGTAATGGGAGTTTCTGTTCTATATGCTTAAATAATAAAAATATTCCAGACAGTGCCGCTTTAAAGCCCCATTCCCACTGTGGCGAATAGTTTGGGGAATCAATACGAATAAAGAAAAATGGATTTGCCTGCAAATGATGGTGATATTTTGTTAAAAAATTCTGTGTCTGCATTGGTTCTACAGCCCCGGCCGGCTAGTCCCACTGTGGCAATTTTTGGCTGCGAACGAATATGAACTGGCATTCATTGCGCATCGTGCATCATCACAAAGGTTCAAATTACTTCTTAGTTCGCTGCCACTTTTGTATTAGATCAGCCACAACCACAGGCCAATAATTGTTTTGAAATGTTCAAAACATTCGCAGGGGTCCTGCAAATTGAAGCCTATTCGTACTGCATTGTGTCATTTCTTATTGGTTTGTGTCTCACTGTCATGCATTTATATTAATTTGTTGCGATTCTCACTGGTTCACAATATGCATCAAGGTAAGTACGAATAATATTCAACTTACTGTGCCAGCACAACAAATATGCTGTAATGGATGTGCAATGACACTGTGAATTCAACATTAGTGGGAGAAGGTAAGAAAAAAAAGAAGAGGACTTCCTTGTACCCAAAAAGCTCCTTTGAAGTAATGGCATGGAGATAGGACGAACCACAACATACAGTAACAAGGAGTCAAAAGACTTTTGAGAATAAAAAGGGCTTCGTTTTCCTATAAAAGGGATGAAAAACATCCCCCCCCCAGGGAGAGGAAACAGTAGACAACACTACAAAAAACCCTCAGAAAAGGGTGGAGTGTTAAACATGTCCGAAGCGTGAATCGATGGCAGTCAGACAGAAAAGAGGTCAACCCCTATCTGTTGCCCTGTGCACAAACATGATGTGTTGAGTCGCAATGACTGTCTGGATCCTGCGCGTACCGTCAGGACCCTGCGCGTACCGTCAGGACCAACCACCATATCCCGTAAATAAAAACCCCTGCATTCATGACCTTTATAATATCTAAAGAATCATGAAAGTTCAGGGACACAGAAATGGCTCAAATTTCATGTGGTTTAACAGAGAAATTCCGTAACACATGATCACCTTTGGTGGACTGACAATGGAACACAGTACGGCATTTTGTCCTCACTTAGCAGAAGATAGGTTGTTACCTGGTTGCCTCATAGTGACAGGAACCCTAGGGATCTGAGCAGACTGTAAAAAAGCAGCCTTCTTCACAGGAGGCTTGAACCCCGAAACAGATGTTTACCACAGGTTGAGTGTTTGGTACTGGTCGCAACAAATCCTTGTCTAAGACAATATTAAAATCAGGACCGAACAGTAGTTTTCCCATACCGAACATGTGTGAAAAAACGTCTCCGCAACATTTGACACTCAAACCCACCAGGTAATGGTCACACCGTAACAAAAGACTGTTCGCAAACAATCAGCCAGATAACTGAGCGATATGTTTATAGGCTTTTGACACGGCATCCAAACAGCCTTTCGCCATCATGGGAAGGGTCTCAACAGCATTATCCAAGCCAAATAGGAACAAGAGGCTCACACACTCACAGGAACAACCGCCGGATGTTCGAGAAAATCCACCTTCAATGTCTGCTCGGCACAGAAAATGCACTCCTACTGTTAAGATTTTCCCAGTAGGCAGTGCTGTTGGGTACTAATCAACACCCACTCCCAGGATATGATCACTGTTAGTGATCAACGCATAAATGTCACAAAGTGAACTGTGTGCCTCCTGAGCAAGTGGTAAACCTGATTCCTCATGAAGAGGGACCAAATTCAAGGAAAGGTTCCCGAAGCAGATATCCTTGCATTTTAGGCTGGGCCTCAACCTGAGGTATAGCGTCCCTGTTGGACCTGGTCCCTCACAAAAGCCAGAACTGCTGGATAATCGCACTCCTCCTCTACCTCCAGACCAGAGAGAGCTGAGTTAGCAACAGAATCCGGTCCAACCAACACTTCCTCTGAAGCCAGGTCACTGTCCATTGGATCCAGAAGATCTATATGGACTACTCCCCTTACTCGAGATGCCCCTGGGGCTGCATCTTCCGAGACGGAAACAAAAGGAACCGAACTACAATCCCTAACTGCATCGTCAAACTGCTGTCGAGATGCAGTTTCTGCTGGTTTTGGCGGAAAACCGGGGGGGAACGAGAGCTGCAACCAACGGTCCTATCTGCAAAATCAATGATCCCAACGGAGGCGAAGCGTTAAAACATTCCACCAAACTTCGATACGTTTCCTGAAAGCCTAACAGTCGCTCCTGCACCAAGTGCAGAACGGTCGGAGTTTGCAGCCACAGACCACCCGCAGCCGAGGGATATCTGCATGAACCTCATCCTCTATCGAATAAAGTCGAAGAGGTAGGGACCAAAGACGGTGCAAACTGTAAGGAGTTGTCCATAGCTACCGAAGTCACCAGACCCTTGGGGTAAACATATGCAAACGGAGAACCCAAATGGGATGAGTCCTCCATTCATCGGTGAACATCGGTCGGGATGCCATCAGAGACTAGGGGTGTGACGAATACACATGGTGACAAATACGAATATGTATTCACATCCATGAATACACATTACACAAGTACAAAGGCTTTTATGATTGTAGTTTCACCATCTTTGTACTTTGGGAAACCGAAATATTTCCAAACCTCTGATTTGAATTTTGAAGGTGCATTGGTGATGCCCACTAATTAAGCCATTTTTCATTTATAATTCGACGCCAAAGTATGGTGCGCATTTCATAATGCGAATGTTTACAAACGTTTTCCTTCATTTCTGTGGGGCTGTTTGACACTGTTTGTTGTTATTAGTGTTCTGTTTGCTGGGGTTTTTTCCTGTTCAATTAAGCAATATATTGTTTGCCGCGAGCTCTCGAATTCGAACAAAATTCACTACAACAATCCTACAATCACCTTTTAAAAGCCTCATATGGGAAGTTAAAATATGTATATGTTATTATCGGAATTTTAAAATATACCATGGCCTTTGCAAACATAAATGTACAAATTGTACATGTTTTAAAAATTCACACTTTTCCATGCGTACAAACCGAAACTGTCTATACATTTTATAATGTAGACAGAAGTTATGGATTACCGGTAAATTATTTTTATTTTTAATATCAAATATATTTTTTTAAGACCATTTTGGTGTTTGGTATCTAGTATTAATCAATTTATATCCATATTTGAATTGCTAATATGCCACAGTTCTCGTTAAGAATTATACAAATATATTTTGCTTTGAGCTGCTAATTAAACGTTAGAATATTGGTTCAACATTATTGACGTTGCACTGTGTAGAATGCATAAATTTACAAACTACACTTGCCCGTGTCTCGTAATAGGCTGGTTGAACGAGACTATGCGACGTCATACAGTGTTTTGACAGATGATGATAACTATTTTAACGTGCCCATATACCACTAGGGTTTCGAACACGCCTATCCCCGAGTCCGACCTCCGATAAGATCGGTGGCCTGACTCAGGATGGAGGGGTAGAGTTAAAAAAAGAGAAAAAATGTACAAGCCAAAAATGAAAATAACTGACTACTCGACCGAAAATTTATATAATTTGGAGCATTTTAGAAGGACAGTCCAAAATTAAATGAGAGAAAGAAGAGAGGATCGGACTGTTTAAAAATATTAAAAAAGGAGGTAATTTCGACATAAAATTTTGAACGCAGATCTAAAAGTTTAAAGTCCAATCGATATGTCCACGTGAGTGGCCTCGTTAAGGCCATTTGGTGCACAGTTTATAGGGAAGAGATGGCAGGGGACAATATTTCGAAATCTGAGGTAACCGGAAGTCGGTTCACCTGGTTTTAACCTAGGTAACCTATTGTTCGGTTTCGTGAATTATAACTGCGTAACCCGTGGATTATCTGATCGGTTCCCTCAAAATTACGTTAAAATTATATTTTAAATACATAGTTTTTAGCTCAAACATAATGTTAAAACATATACAAAAGATAACACTTTACTAATGTCTTTAATGCTTGCTAAAGTTAACAATATTATAAAAGAACTGAATATGAGCTCCAGTACTGAAACAAAATACAGGGGCGTAGCGGGGGAATTCGGAAGGTCTCCCCCTGTGAATAGTTTGAAACTCAGGGCACCTGTAGATGCATTCTAAACCTTTTGTGAAGCTGTGGGGTTTTTTTTAATCTTTTTTTCGAGTCAATTTTATGAGGATATTTTAAAGAACAATTACAGACAGACTATTCTCGGATTTTTTTTTTGCATTACTGTGTGTAATGGGCGCTACGCCTTTGAAATAGATACAACTGTTGCAATGTAGTGTTGTTTACTGCGCATCAAGTATCTAAAAATCAGTCTAAAACATGTGTCAGAATATCACTGTCTGCATGAATAAACTTCCTGTAATCGTGAAGTTTGCAAGTTTTAATTTCTGAACTTTCACAGGTCATAACATAACCGATTTGTGGTTCGCGTAAATATAATTTTGCGTTACTGACACGCGAACAGAACGACGGTTCGCGTGAAATATTGTGCCCTGAGATGGGTTGCATCCCGTCAAAAAACCCCTAGATTGATAGTAATTAGAGCTTGAAGGTGTAGTGCTGTATTGAAATAAAGATTTTGAGAAGCCGGATCCATCCAGTCATCATGGGTTGGTATAGTGGTGCGGATGGGCCCGACTCCGGAAGATACGAGATGGTATCACAATAAAACAAAGTGAAGTCTAGAAAAGAGTAGTAGGGGCTTCCTATTTCTTCTTAGAGTGGGGCGGTCAATCTTCCAGTGCTGCTAGGACAGGCTCGGACATGTATAGACTAAATGTGAATAACCATAGCGTTCTGCAGAGTCACAAAAAAACAAGTCGACATACACAGCCGGGGAGAAATGACGTGGAGGCAAGGAATCTTGCTAAAAAAGAATCCAACCTGGTGGTGCAGACTGTCGAAACAAGAAGCGTTCCAGTGTTCAATCAGTTCCAATGGCCACATACACTCCCAGTACAAAACTTCACTTCGCCGATGAAAACAGCAAAGTGAAGGATCCCCAAGTCGAGCCGCGAAAGCATGTGCAGTGTGCACACGCGAAACAAACACATCTTGCCGCGACGAGCTCTAGACTGGGAATGATTTTGACAGAAGAGCAGTCAAGCTGCATGTTGAGTAGCAGTCCAACGCATGGAATAAAAAAAAGGATCGGTCTATGAGTCTTGACTATGCGGTTGACCTAATAGAAAAAAGGACAATGAAAACGATCGAATCGTTATTGCGTTTTGGTTAGTATGAATTAGAAACATAAATTATACAGTAAACATTATATATAAGTATTCGTGTATTCAGTTCAGCTAGTGACGAATACGAATGCAAGTACGATACAGATTGCTGTTCGATGCACCGAATATTCGAGTATATTATCACACATCTATCAGAGACAGATCCCGGCATCGGAACAAACGGCTCCATTAGAAGCAAACTCTCCTCAGGCCTTGAGAATGCTGAGGTGCTGAAGCGACTGTCAGCAATCGAAGGCAAAATCAAAGCCACCTGCTTTGCGGATGAAAGCAGTGGACCTATGCATAACTGAGTGCATGAGCTCGGTAACTGATGAAGTCGTCAAAACTGGTGCCACGATGACTCCATCCTTTCCCCCATGTTTGTAAAGGTAACTTTGAAAACGATGGCGACACCCGAGGCAAAGCCGAAGCCACACAAACAGAAAAGGATGCAGTCACTAACGAAGACAGCTCGTGTACCATGGTAACAACAGGAGCCCAGGGGGCTCTCCTGAAGTATATGTATTCGTAACACAGACCGACTAAGAAACACCCTTGTGTTTCCCCCCTTTTCACGTGGTGCAGATCTTACATTGACGGTCTTGGGAACAAGACCGACAGTCCGGACAAAACACATGTGTCTTTACATCTTAAAGGAAATTGACAATCAGTTGTCAACGAACTTGCATCGGACATGGTAAATTCAATACAGAATTCCCGACTACCAACCATATGTTAAGTTCAACCGAAAAGAAAAAAAAAACACTGAAAAGAAAACTTTTGACCAAAGCTTAAACAGGTGTTGACAAGTGGACTGCATAATTGAGAATGAAGTTACAGGTAGCCCGTGCAAGGATAGCATTGCACATGTGGCAAGGGAGAGAATTCTGCAGTGTGAAGGTATGACTCAGGTTGAAAAGGATATTTGTTATGCTAGCACAGTAAGTTGAATAAGACTATCATTTATCTCAACTACTGTTGCAGTTATGCTGGTCATTTGGGACCAAAACAATAACAATTAATATAGTGATTCTGGAAAAATCATGTGTACCTCTTGTCCTTTTAACAGCTCAATTTAAGGCCCCGACCCCCCAAAAAACATCTGTCTCTGGTTAGACAGAAGTTCCAGAAGTGATGTGGCTTTTTTACCCCTTTTTTAAAGCATGGATTGCACAGAAAAGGTGAGTATATTTAATACCGAAATAAGGAGCATATTTAACCCTTATCCTGCCGCATTCTTTTTGCTAAATTTAAGGAATTTTCACCTGTTCTACATTTCTAGTAATTTTATTAAAATCCATGGACATTTTAACATGAAATTACACCCATATATACCATAATGATTTACCTACGTAGTGATAGCATTTTGTAGATGGTTATTTTATTTATGTTACCATGGCAACAGCTGCAAATTTCATTATACATATTTTTTATTTATAATTATGAAAACATGAATAAAACACTACTATTTTTCTTTTAATTTAAGTGTATGCTGTGATTTAATAAGCATAGTAATGGATTTAAAGAAAAAATTAACTAGACGGCCAATTTTTTCAAAATAATAGGGTGCAATGCACATGCTGTCAACAACGCTTTTTTGTAAATTATGATGATAATGTCCAACATTAACTGTTATACATTTCTAGTAACATTATTAAAACCTGTTGATATTTAAACATGAAATTACACATACATATAAAAAGGAAATCCACC